>VZUI01027196.1:0-13899 GCA_013401135.1 Cettia cetti | reverse complement strand
CAGCTGTTCCAGCAGCTGGGGCAGGGCTCTGATCCCTTCCAGGACCCCTCCTCCCTGCAGGGGATATCTGCTGTCCAGGGGCCAGCCAGGCTCACTGCAGGGCTGAGACAATTCCATCATCCCATGGGGAGAGGCTGTGCCCAGGGGAGGAGCCCAGCATTCCTGCCTGGATCCAAGCTGGGATTCAGAGCCCCAGGGCAGCCTGTGTGCACTGCATTCCCAGAGGAACCCTAGAGCCATCCCAGCACCCCTGGGCCCTTCTGCAGGATCATCTCTGCTCCCCCAGAGCCACCCCTGGCACTGCAGGAGGGCTGGGCTGGGCTGCTCCAGCACCCTGACCCACAGGGGCTCAGGCCCTGCTCTCACCCTGACAGGGTTTGTTTCTTTGTTTGCTTTCTTGTACTGCTACATTTGTGATTTTAATGTTCCTAGTAAAGAACTGTTATTCCTATTCCCATGTCTTTGCCTGAGAGCCCCTGAATTGCAAAATTATAATAATTCAGAGGGAGGGAGTTCACATTCTGCATTCCAAGGGAAGCTCTGGCTGTCCCTGGCAGACACCTGTCTGTCCAAACCAAGGCAGGGCCCAAAGTGCTCGGAGGGAAGCACTCAGTGTAGGGTTTGTGGGGGGGACATCTCAGGCCTGACAAACTTGCTCTAATTAAGCAGGGAGGGTTAATTACACAAGGACCCTGCAGAGATCCTGTGCAGGGTCTGAAGCTCCTGCAACCTGAATTAAAACAGAGCCCAAAAGACAGAGGGGAGGGAGTTCTGCTAAACCGAGCAGTGAGAGGAGCCAAGAGAGGATTTGCCATAATGAGGAAATTTAAGGAAATGTCATCGTATCATAGGGGCAATAAAGCCTTGGAGCAACATCTGAGGAGAGAGACGCAGGTTTAGGTGGAAAACAGTCTGGGACAGTGAGCAGGTGATGCCCATCCCTCAGTCATTAATTCCTGAGTATTTCCTTGTTCTCCACTACTCTTCAGTAGGAGGAGTTCGGGTGCCTGCACCTCCTCATGTAAATATATCCAGAATGGCTGTTTTAAATGTAAAACATAATTAACTAAAATGTTAACATATTAATTAGATTATTAAATCAATTAATTAAATTAATTAATTAAAATAAAATATTAAAAAGAAAGAGAGAAGGGGTTGAAAGAGTTTATGATGTGTTTTTTTTCAAATTATCAAGAAATGAATTTTCATAGTTCTCTTTTTGCTTTATGTGCCTGACACTTTTCATCTACCAAAACCACCCCCAACTCCAAAAAAACTACTTAAATATTTTATACATTTCTCTTCCTTGCTGATTATCTGAGTGTGCTGTCAGTTCCTGGCTGCAAACACAGTTTTGTCATAATCCCTTCAGAATAAAAGACGCAAAAAACCCCCAGGAAAGCACAATATGAATTCCAATGATTTCTCCTTTTCAATTCCTGGCTCAAACAAGCAGTTGATTTACAGTCATGGAGACACTTGCTGCAGGCTAATTAAAACCAATGTATTGTTGGCAGATCATTTATTGAGGAAAAACAAATTGACAACGGATAAATTAAGTTGCCACGCAATTAACTGAAAAAAAAAATAAAAATATGCCCAGCTGAAATAGGAAATGAATCCAAACATTTATCAATATCTCAGCCAGGACTGAATGAAGAAGTTTCAAGTTCCCTGGAGAGAACAAGAAGAAGATGGGGCTGAAATAATCTTGGAAGAATTCTGGGACTTGAATTAGCAGCGACAGTGGTGAAGGCAGCCAGAGCAGGGTGAGATTCCATGAACTTGGCATTCCAGGGATTTTGTTGGTCCAAGGACAAGAAAGAATTCCTGCCTGAGAGGGTGGGCAGGGGCTGGGCTGGAATTGCCAGAGCAGCTGTGGCTGTCCCTGGATCCCTGGCACTGCCCAAGGCCAGGGTGGACATTGGGGCTGGAGCAGCCTGGGACACTGGGAGGTGCCCCTGCCCATGGTGGCACTGGGTGGGATTTAAGGTCCCTCCCAACCCAAACCATTCCATGATTCCATGATTTGTGTGATCCCAACCCATTAAAATCACAGGAGGTTTGACCAGGGAACCTGTGCCAGGCTCTAAATTGTCCTGAATCTGGCACGAGAGCCCTTGGGCAGTGCAATTTCACTCTGACACATTCCCACCAAAAATCCTCCGTGTAGGATTGCTGTGGAAGGAGGAGCTGCCCAGGCAGGAACTGCTTTGGAACATTGAAAATCCCTTCCAGGTGCAACCTCTCCTCCTTTGGAGGTTTGAGCTCAGCTTGTGGAAGCTCCATCTCCTCTGAGCCTGTCAAACAGCAGCTCCCAGGAATGCCAGCACCGTTTTCCCTTCCCAATCCCACAGCCCTGGGGAGAATTTGTGTTTAACGCCTGCTGTTGGTGCTCAATGAACATTCTGGAGTTTCCTGGCTCAGAAAGAAGCAAGTATTCTCTGAGACCTGCACAAGGAGGGTCACAACACTGGTTTGGGGTGGGATGCTCTGGTTTTTTTGGTGGGACACTGGTTTTGGATGGGATACACTGGTTTTCCGATTGGATGCACTAGTTTTTGGGTGGAATACACTGGTTTTGGGTGGTACACATTTTTTTCTGGGTGGGACACACTGGTTTTTGGGGTGGCATACACTGGTTTTGGGTGGGATACACTGGTTTTTGAGTGCAATATACTGGTTTTGGGGTGTGATATACTGTTTTTGGAGTGTGATATACTGTTTTTGGGGTGCAATATACTGGTTTTGGGGTGTGATATACTGGTTTTGGGGTGCGATATACTGGGGTTTGGTGGGATACACAGGTTTGGGGTGTGATATTGGGTTTTGGGTAGGATATTCTCCCACCTTACCCAGAGAACCTGAGCTTTGACCACCAAACCCAACCTTTCCTGCCTCGCTGAGCTGCTCTTTCCTGCTCTTCTGCTTTTCCTTGGCTTTTTGAGGTATGACCAGGAATGGAATAACAAAACCAGCACGAGGATCCCACTGCAGCTGCAGCCACACGGCAGCTGCTGCTGCACTTGGGGACACTCTGGATCATTTGGGAAAAACAAAACACAACAAACCAAACCAAACCAAACCAAAACAAAAAACTACTTTAAAGAAAGAAGAAAATAAAACCAGTTTGTTTTATTTTACCAGGAAAATGAGAATGTCTGAATGAGAGTGGCTTCCAAAGATGGAAACTCCTTGGGAAGCCACCTGGGAATGTTGTGGGCTGACCTCAGCCCCCCAGCTGGGAGAGCTCTATCCCTGAACTCAGTGGAATGTAAATGATATTCCAGATGATGGAATCACAGCCAGCAGAGCCCCTCTGTGTCAGCAGTCCAGCTCTGGAATAATTTGGGTGGGAATTCAAGGAGTTCCATGGGAGCACCAAACCAATTCCAACTCTCAGCTGCAAATGAGAAGGAAATTCAGGGAAACAGTGAAAATATGTGAGTGCAAGGAGAGTGTGGAGGGAGATGGAGTTCTGTGAGAGTCTGTCCTGCATTAAAAAATCATCCAGGAGCTGACCTGGGAGCAAAGCCTGGCTCTGCCCTGAGACCCCACGTGCCTGCAAGGGGAAGTTTGGAGCCCCCAGATCCCAGCACCCCCATGGGATCTGCACCAGGAGAACCTGGAGTTTTCTCCATCCCAGTTCCTCATGCATTTTTTCTGAGGATGAAATGATTTTGAATTATTCTTTCCCTCCTGCTTTTGATCTTTGGAGGTCTTGGTTGAGCTGTTTGTTCAGGCTGGGAGGGCTCACCAGGGGCATGGTGATTGCAACGATCTGGAGGAGAAGTGGTTGAATATTGCAAAAGCCCCAAGTCTGAAGGATAAAAAGAGATCTGTTTTAATGGATTCAACAAGAAAAGACCTGATTTCTGCAAGTCTGACATAATTTTTTACATCAGAACTCCTCCACCATCTCCACTGGAACTGTCTATGCACGTGAGAGGAAAATGAAATCCCAAATTACCTGAGAGACCGAACCTGAGCCCACAGGTAAGGTATTCCCCAGGTGGCTTTTCTTGGTTAGTTGAATTTCTCTATTTGTGCCTTCAGCCTCTGCTGAAAACTGCAAACAGAATTTGGGGCAGAAAGGT
This sequence comes from Cettia cetti, assembly GCA_013401135.1. Classification (NCBI taxonomy): domain Eukaryota; kingdom Metazoa; phylum Chordata; class Aves; order Passeriformes; family Sylviidae; genus Cettia; species Cettia cetti. Next base: position 9,802 of record VZUI01027196.1, on the reverse strand, counting down.
TTGGGTTTCTCAGAGGGGAAAAATGGATTGTACTGTTTCAAAGCAACTTTTCTACTAAAAAAAAAAAAATGTTTGGAGTAGTGAAAGGAAAGTGTTTGGGTTTGTTTGGGGTTTTTTTTTCAGGACTAAAGGTGCTTCAGGAATCGGCTGTTCTGCATGAAAATGCAATTCCTATCAAAATAAAGAGATTCAGTAGAGAATTACAAAAAGAGAATCAATAAAGAATTTTAAAGAGAGATCCAATAAATTAAAAAGAGAGATTCAAGGGGGTCCCTTTGCCCTGAGCTTGGATGGCAAGGGGTGACAGACCCTGGGTTTGCTTCCCTCTATTCCTACACCTCTGCACCTGGAATTTTCTTCTGGCCATGAAGGTCAAGAAACACCAAAAATCAGGCAGCTCAAACCAGATCTGGGCCTTGCAGCTCCAATCTAATGGTGCCAACAGTCCCTGGGAATTTAAATCATCTTTATTCCCTCCCTGTGACTCATTCCTGGGCCTGACTCAGCCTCCTCGTTAGGATTTTTTCGCCCTGTGGAAAACCCAGCCTGGTTTTATGCAGAGCTCTGCCTTCCATTTGATGTCAGGTCACTCTCAGGGGTTTTTCTGCAGCTGTTCTGGCAGCTGTCCCTGCCCTGGCACAGCTGGAGCCAAATATCATCGAGCCCTGCACTGGCGTCCCCAGGCCCATCCCAGCCCCGAGCCCTGCCACCATTCCCTGCAGCTCCTGCCACTCAGAGCCTCCAGCCGACATCCAGAGGGAGCAGAGGGAGCAGAGAGCCCAGCCTGGGCTGCACGGGGACAGCAGAGCCTGGGCTGGTGACAGGCTGGGGACCACGGCCTGGGCAGGGCTGGGAGCCAACTGGGGATCGATCCCAGGGGTCATTCCAGGGCCATGGACACTGCTGGGATCAGACTGATCCCAGGGGTCATTCCAGAGCCATGGACACTGTGCTGGGATCAGACTGATCCCAGGGGTCATTCCAGAGCCATGGACACTGTGCTGGGATCAGACTGATCCCAGGGGTCATTCCAGAGCCATGGACACTGTGCTGGGATCAATTGATCCCAGGGGTCATTCCAGGGTCCAGGTGGGCTCTGGGGCCATCAGAAAAAGGGAAGAATCAGCTGCTGTCCTGTCAGTTCAGTCCTGGAGTTGCTCAGGTTGGAAAAGCCCTCTGAGACCAGCGAGTGCAGCCATCCCCAGCCCTGCCAGGGCCACCTCTGACCACGTCCCCCACTGCCCTGGGCAGCTGTGCCAGGGCTTGATCAACCTTTCAGGGAAGGAATTTTCCCCAATATCCATCCCAAGCCTCCTTTTCTCCAGGCTGGGCCCCTTTCCCAGCTCCCTCAGGAATTCTCCAGCCCCTGCTCCAGCCCTGCTGCTGAAGGAAAAACAGGAATTAACCCCCTGAGCCCCAAAATTCACTGTTCTGCTGCTCAGAGCTGAGTGTGGCACCCCTGAGTCCCTCAGGTGAGCGGGGCTGGAGCCACACCCAGGTTCACCTGCAGGGAACATCCCCCAGGGATTTCTGACCTCGGGATGGGGACTGGCACCATCAGGGAAATTCAGCCAGCCAAGACTGATGGAAAAATCTGCTGGCTTCGGTACTGGGAATATTTTTTGCTCATTTCATCCTGAAAACCTTCTCTTCTGGAGTATTTCTGGGGAAGAAAACAGCTCGTGGCTGCGAGCAGAGCGCGGAGTGCATCAGGCCAGCGTTTCATTAGCATGGTGATCAGATCTGCTCTGAAACCCTGATCAACCCAGCCGGAGAACAACTCCAAATGAAATCCCTGCAGCACTTCTGCAGCCAGCATTTGAGGAGAGCAAGCAGCTCCAGGCAGCAGAGGCCTGGCTCTGATGAATTTAATCAGCAGTGGGAACTTTGTATGAGACAGAAGGAACAGCCCAGAGCCAGTTGCTGGAGCATATTGTGGTAGAACATATTTTATTTATTACCGAGAGCTGTATCAGAAAGAATTTTCTTCAGATCCTCCCTTTGCTCCTTGTTTTTATTTTGTTTCTCTCGTCTGTTCATCTCTCCTCAATGTTTGATGCATTTTTCATCCTCTGCCTTCTCTGGGTTTGCCTCTCTCCCTCTTTCCCAAAGTTTTCCTGTGTGGGTGTGGTCCCAGCAATTTGGGGTTCTCACAGAGGCTTTTCTTAGGAAAATCCCTCTTCAGGGAATTGCTCCCAGAGCAAACCAGTGGGACCAGTGGGACTCTGAGGGTTCTCCTGCCTTGAACTGCATTTCCATGAGGGACCAGGTCCATCCACCTCAGAGCTCCATAGAAATTCCAGGCACTGGCTCCATGAGGAGGAAACAGCAGTGAAGAAGACAGGAGGGGCTGCTCAGCTGCAGCAGAACTTGAGCCAGGCTGGGCCATTCCTCCTCAGGATTGACAGAAATGCCGAGAAAACTTTTGGGCTTTAGGATGGGTCTTTCTAGAGTCAGTTCTGTGCCTGTTGGAAAACCCCCAGAAATTGTGATTATTTCCCTTCACTCCAGGCACTCTCAGGGAGCACAGGCACCTGCTCAGCCCTGTCTGTGTTTTATCCTGAGGCTGTGGAGGCCTCTTGAGCCCTGGGTTTGGGAAAAGCATCTCCAGCTCAGGCTGGGCTACCCATGGAGAACTGAGCACCCTGAAGAAGTTGTTTTCCCTTCCACCATGGATGGCCAGAGATTTGTAGATGTTAAAATGTCTCAACAGTTCAGCAGAAAAAAAAAAAAATCATGATGAAGCAACCAAAATCTTTATCCAAGTCACTGCAGAGTCTGTGAGAGAGTCTGGGCATGTCAGGAAAAATCCAGCCTGTATAGCCCGGGGATGGTCTGAGACTGAACTCTTGTGCTCAGGTTTGGCAAAGTCCAGCCTGGAACACCCGGGGATGGTCTGGGACTGAATTCCCATGCTGAGCCCGGCAGGAGCTGAACCAGCAGCACCTTTGAGCAGCCTCAGCACTGCCCTTCCCAAACTCCTTCCTGGGGATTCCCGAGCTGGCACCGCTCTCAGGGCACTCTGTGAAGGGAAGAGGGAGAATTAACCGGGGGTTGATCAGTCTGGGCTTACACTCAATTAACACTGTTAATGAGTGTGATCAGCTGATGACCTCCCTCCCTCCTGGGACTGCAGAGGAGCCTTAGGCTGCTGGACTGGGCACCCCTGGATGGCTTCATGGAGCCCCTGGAGCAGGAGGTGCTCAGGGCCAGGTTGTTCCTGATCCAGCAGCAGCATTCCCTGGATCTGAGTGGGCAGGAGAGGAGGCTGCAGCATTCCCTGGATCTGAGTGGGCAGGAGAGGAGGCTGCAGCATTCCCTGGAGTGGGCAGGAGAGGAGCTGAGCACCGAGCTCAGTCCCTGGGGTCACACAGGGCCTGGCTCCTGCCCCTGGGGCTGATTTGGGCACAGGGAACAAAACCTGGAGCACTGGGGACTCATGACCTGAAACCTCCTGCACAGGGCAGCTGCCCCAGTGCTGCCTGAGGAGAAGAATAAAGAAAAGATGAGATTTATTCTTCTTTTGAAAGGTTTATTCCAAGCCCACGGCCAGCCTGCTGAGCCGTTCTCGCTGGAAGATATAAATAGGAACAATGTGCCGAGGTGTCGGCACCCAGGGCTGCTCCTCAGCCCCTGACAAGATTAAACACTCCTGGCTCTTCCTCTTCAGGCCTGGCCACCACAGGGATATGGTGACTCTGCCTCTCTTTAATCCTGTTTCTTTTTTATTTCTGTGTTCAGGCATCACCTCTGCATCCACGGGGTCTGCTTTAGTTGTTAAATCCTGGTTTTAGCACAGGGCTGGCCCTGCGTCCCCTTTGCCTGAGGAGCTCCCGTGGGACAGTCAAGAGTCCTTCTCTTTGCATTTCCTCATCCAAGGCCTTCCCCACCCCAAATTTCCATCCCAATCCCTGCTTTCCCCCAGCCAGGAGGGAATGAAGGTCATTTGGGTGGAATCACAAAACCTTGGCGTGACGGGGGAGAAATGACTGGCAGGAAATCAGCTCCAAAAGCTCAGAGTGGTTTATGGGAGCAAACCTTGTTCCCATTAGGAAAATCCAGATTTGTTGTGACATTGCGAGGCTGAGCTGGGATGTGCACAATATTTCCTTGGGATATCTGGCAGCTGGATCAGTGTTTAATATATCCATTAAATGCTACATCGAGATGTAAGAGCAGCCAATAAAACTTGTTTATTTACCTCTGAAACCTCTGACAGAGCAGAGCCCATCACTCCCTGGATATATACCCCCATCCCCATCTCCCAGCTATTGGGAATGACAGCAATAAAAGGAAGAGCCATAGATTTTCTCTCCCAGCTTGCATTTACCGTGGACAAAACAAAGCCTATCAAAATGCATTTATTTATTTATCTCTCCCTGGAAGGCACCCAGAGTGCAACTCCTGATGTGTTTGTACAATTGCAGGGAATATCCAGAGGGACCAATCACCCCCATCCTCACCGAGTCCTTCCCTGGGATCCATCTCCAGGAAAAATGGAGCGTTTTGGCTTTACTGGCATTTATGGCCATTTTTATTGTCCCCAAGCAGGGACAGCCAAGGGTTTCCTCGGCTGGCACGTGCACAATCCCCCCTTCCAGCACCTCCCAGCTATCAATTCCCCGAAGTTGCCTCCAATTCCAAACCTGTAACATTTCAAACAGGAGTGGGGAAATAAAACCGAGCACTAAACCAGCCTGGTGGGTTCAGACAAACTAGCAGGAAAATCTGGAATAAAACTATTTCTTTGCTTTCCCGCTTGGTGAAGGTGACACTGTGCCACTGCCTTGTTTTCATAGCTTTAACATATTTTGATATTTTCCCCGTGCTGTCCCAGGCTCTGGACACAGGGAATGGACTGTGGGAGAGGAGGAGCAAAGGGCAGCTCGACCTTGGTGTTAAATCACCAAATCTCCACAGTTTGGAGGGAGCTGGGTCCTGGGAGGGGCTGGGAATGTGGGCTGGGACTCATTGTGATTCCCTCCATCTCTCCCAAAACCTGAAGGAACACCTGAACAAGGAGATATTTTGTCAGTCTTTTCCATGGCAGAGAGGACAGAGCTGTGATCTTCCCGGATGATGCTGCTGATCCACAGCTCAGCTGAGCTGGGCTCCTTCTGATCTGAGCCACTGAAAAAAAAGATTTTATGAAGACCTGAAACTGTTTCTCCTTCATTTTCCCTCTCCTGCTTGTTTGTGTGGTTTTACAAAGTCACTGCTCACCCAAGGAAGGAGGAGGACAGGGCAGGGTGCTGATCACCCTCCCGGTGTCTCTCCAGCTAATTAGTCAGGTGTTAATTACCAGCTCAGGGCTTCGAGCTGCTAAATGTGCTCAGGGAAATCAGGGAGGGGTAAACCCAGACTGGCTCTGCATGGGAGCCCTGTCAGAGGGGAGGGAGGGGGAATTTGGGGGCGATTCAGGGGGCAGGAAATGCTGTTTCCAGGTTTTTCCTGTGGTGCAGCACGGAGTTCCCAGTGTGGGAACATTTTCCATCCTCACAGCTCCTGCCTTTGCAGGATCAATACCTGGGTAGCATTTAGCAAAGCGTTGGGATAGTTCCTGCCCTGGGAGCCAATTTCCTGGTGGGAATGGTGATGGACACAAAGGCAGTGTGCTGTGAGGCTGAGTGGACACCAGAGCAACAACCTCAGTCTGTGCTCCAAAGGTTTGTCCATGAGCAGGCAGAGCCAGGGATGAGCCAATAAAGCCCCTGGATGGGAGAACTGGAAACATTCCCTGCACGAGCATCGGTTGTTTGGCTCCACATTTGTTCAGGAATGGGGAATCAGCCTCAGTTATTCCAGTGGTTATTCCAGGATTCTCGATCCTGCTGGAGCTGCACATCTGGACAGGGTTTGCCTGTGGGATGCTTTGTCCCTGTGGAACAGTCCTCAGATCCCACAGAGCCCCTGGAAAACCCAGCTGCTGCTTCTGCTGCAGAAATAACGATTCTGGGATGGTGCTGTTTGAAGGAGCAGGATGTTCCTGATCCCTGGGCCTGACAGTGGATTTATCACCTCCCCACGGGCCCCTGTGGAGCCACATCCACGTGGGAAAATCCTTGTGCACAGTCATCCCCCTCAAACTGTGCTTCCTTCCCCTCGTTCCCAGCTCACCTGGGGGCTCCTTTTCCATGTTAAACACTTGCAGGGTTCACAAGCAGCTCCTGTCACTCGATGAGGTGGAAAACAGCCCCTGCCAGCAGCCAGGGAATCATCAGAGGGATGAAAAATGAGCCATGGAGAGCAGGGACCGGCCAGGACTGTGCTAATTACGGCGCTAATTACAGCCAGGGGCACGTTGAGAAGAATTCCTGGTGAGAAAGGGACGATGCTCTGGAGCATTCCTCACTGCAGGGAGGGGTGGGATCAGCTCTGGCTGCTCTCCTGAGGCAGCTGGGTGAATAAACAGAAGGAATCATCTGCCACGCTTCAGTCACCACCTTTCAGTGTGTCAGGAGCTGAAACACCTGAGAGGGGAAAACTGGGGGGAAATCCCCCTTTAGAACCGTCCTGTGTCCATCCTGCTGCTGTTTCAAGGCTCAGAATTCCGTGTGGCTCCAAACCCTTCCCTGAACGTGAGGAGACGGGGGGGGTGAGGGGCAGCTCTGCTCTTTCTGTTCCTGCCCAGGTTATAAATAACTATTTATGAGTCTGAGGCACTTCTGACAAAGGTTTCTGAGCAGAAAGGAGAGAAAGAGGCAAAGAGAGACAATAACACATAAAAATGTGAAAAGTCCCTTTCTACCCTGGCAAATTGAGTGCTTGGCCTTGGCGTGCTGCAATGAGGTTTTGCTTTGATAGTGACCTAAATTTAACTTTTCTAAAGGTTCAAAGGGGCACAGAAATCTCAAACCTGAACTGATTCCTCTCAGTTTAAACCCAGAGTGCTCTGTGATCTCCCAGCTGGTTTTCGATGCTTTTCTCATCCTGGAGGGGAGCACCAAACCTGCAATTCTCAAACCTGGAATTCTGGGGAGGATTCCTCAGGGCTGACTAAGGAGCCCAAACCTCAATTATTGTCACTTTTTCCAAGTGAGGTTGGCAGTCATTGCACCTCCAGGGATGCTCCCAGGTTCTGCCCTGCTCCCTCCACCTCAAGGAAAAAATGAATTCCTTTCACAAGTTTCTTGTGAGGATGAGAACAAGAGACAGGAATTGTTTTCCGTGGGAATATTGTGTGGAATCACCCTTCACTGAGGGGTGAAGGGCTGAGTGCACATCCAATAACAAACATCCTAAAACCCCTGAATTTTACCTTGTTAATGATTTTCTAGGGAGTGATAACAGCAAAACAGGAGAAGAGAGAGGGAAATGGCCTCGAGGAGAGCTGGGGCAGGTTTCCCTTTAGCTCCAGGGAATCAGACCTTCCCTCAGAGGTGCTTCCTGCAGCTGGGAATGTTCACCTGGAAATGCCTCCACCTCTGGACATTCTGCAAGGACAGGACCTTCCCTTCCTCTTCTTCCCCTGGGATGCAGGAATGTGGCTCTGGAAGCAGCACGAGGCTCTGATGGAAGGAGAATCTCAACTTCCACAGTAAACAAACAAACAAACAAAAAAAAAACCAAACAAAACCAATAAAAAAAATCCAACCTCTCCTCATTACACTCTCAGCAGGTCCGGGAACAAGGCAAAAACTCCTAATGAATATTCTGGCAAGGGTGAGGTTGCTGCTGAAGCCAGCTCCTCATCAGCCAGGTAATTAATGCTGAGCACTAATTAGGGGCAAATCCTGAACATGGAGCAGGGGAGGTGAGGGCTGAGTCCCTCCTGCCCCAAACTCACCTGTTTGAGGTGTTCTCAGGTGAGCAGGAGGGCTGGAGCCAGGGGCAGGGTGGTGAGGGGCAGATGAGCCCACAGAGGTCCAGATCCCATCCCCAGGTGTGGAATGAAGACAAAACTCATCAGGAACTGCCTGTAGACACTTTGGTTAAACCTCTCGTGGTTTAGGGCAAATTTGGGAGGAAATCCCCGAATGGAATCCCTCTGGAAAGGCAAACCCAAACAGCCCCATCCCCACTGGTCTGGGAAAAAAATCTCAGAAAAAAGTGGAAAAAGCTATTTATTTAACAAACAAAGTGCCCACAAGCATAAAAAATGAATAATAGGAAACAATAAAACTTTTTGTCTTTCTAAAGTGAGGTGGCAAAATTGAGAAAAGTCCTTGCCATGGGTGTAGCTCTGCTCTCCCAGCCCCTCATCAGCCCCGGTCCCTCCTGCACTGGAAATGCCGTCCTGGCCCCGTGGGCTGCAGGTGAGAGCTCCCAGTGCCCCTCTGGGTTTCTCAGTCCTGAGCAGGTTCAAACAGTCCCAAGGGAACAAAACAGCCCAGGGAGCTTCTCTGCCTCAGCTGAAGTCCCTCCAGGCAGAGGAGCTCTCTGTGCCGCCGTCTGTGGGTGCTGCAGACAGCCCAGCCCAGAGCAGAGCGCAGAGCAGGGAGAGCAGCTCCTGCAAACAAACCCCGCGCTGCTTCTGCCCTGGGAACCAGCCTGGAAGGGGCAGAACACAACATCCAGCACAAACAGAACCCACAGCTGGGGACAGCAGCAGCACAGAGGCACCCCAGGACAATCCCAACCAGGAATCTGCAAAAATATTTCCAATAAAAGGAAGCAGAATTGTCCAAGCCCCTGAGGGATGGAGCGAGAGGGGCAGGACAGGGGGTCCCTTCCTGTGCCCAGTGCTGTCCTCAGGGCAGGCCAGGGATTCCAGGAAGGTTTTGGGGTCACAGTGTGGAATGGTATGGTGGTTTAGGAAGGAAGTGATTTTTTTTCAAGAAAATTATTGCAAAACCAATCAGTGACTAGGCATGAAATTTTTTTGCCTCAGTTTTTTTTTTTTTTTTTTTTTTTTTTTTGGTGGGTCAGCAGAAAATCCCAGGAAATATGGAGCATTGTGAATGTCTGGGGGTTCCAGCAGCCCTGGTGGGCTGTGCCCCTCTGAAGGAATCCCAAACTGCTCCAACTGGATTGAAATGTCAGCCCCGCGGTGGGGGGAGGCCTGGCACGATTTGTGTTTAACCATTTTGCAAGTGTGTTAGATTGGAAATTACCCTGTTCTGGGTTTAAATTCAAATTTCACCTTTTTTTTTTCTTCTCTTTCCGTGCAGTCTGCTGGATGCAATATTCATGTACTGTTAAATCAAACACTCCATTAGCAGCAGTAGAGATAAATATTGAATTAATGGAATTATTCAGGTTAATGGGAGATTCATGGGATGAGGCCGGAGAGTGCTGGGTGTGAGCTCTGCCAGCAGCTGAATCACTGCCCCTGGCTGGGTGGGCTCTCCCTGCAGGTACCATAAAAAACAGCCCAAAATGCTGAGATTTAACTGGGAGAGATTTAAATATTCACTGGAGCACATTGGAGGTCGTGAATGTGAGCAGATGAAACCAGGACAAGCCCTGAGCACTGAATATTTCAGGCTCTCCCATCCTTCTGAGGAGGAGCAGAATCCACTGGTTCCTGCTGTGGAATAAATTCCTATTTTCCAGCCTCAAATCCATCAGGGCCTCCAGCCCTGGGCCCTGCCTGGGGCTGAGCAAGGGCAGGGACACAGGGCAGGGACTGTCCCCTGCTCCTGGGACAAACCCTGGGCGAGCAGAGCCCACCCCAGAGGAGTGGGAACAGTACTGGAATGGTTTGGGTTGGAAGGGAAATACAAACCTCATCCAGTGCCACCCCAGCCCTGGCAGGGCCCCCTCCCAGTGTCCCAGTGTCCAGGCTGGCCTTGGGCACTGCCAGGGATCCAGGGGCAGCCACAGCTGCTCTGGCAATTCCAGCCCAGCCCCTGCCCACCCT
>VZUI01027195.1:0-38836 GCA_013401135.1 Cettia cetti | reverse complement strand
GATCCGCGCGGGGCCGGGGCCGGTGCGGGGTTGGTGCGGGGCCGGTGTGGGGATCCGTGCCCCGCCGGGGCCGGTGCGGGGTTGGTGCGGGGCCGGTGCGGGGTTGGTGCGGGGCCGGTGCGGGGATCCGTGCCCCGCCGGGGCCGGTGCGGGGTTCGTGCGGGGATCCGCGCGGGGCCGGGGCCGGTGCGGGGACCAGCGGTGCCATCCTAAGCTGCCTGCCCCGGTCCCCACCGGTGTCCCCGCGGTGCTGGCCGCTCGCTGCCTAGCGGAGGGTCATGGAAGGGATGTCACGGGACTTCTCCGCGTGTCGCCTCGGAGCAAAGCTGTTTTGAAACGTGTCGTGGGGGCGGCTTTGAAAACGGAGGCGAAATCGCTGCGCGGTTTAGGGGTTTCTTGATAGCCCTCCATCCCTGTTGGATTGATGCTCCCCAGATTTATTCCGGAGCATTGAAGTGTCTTGGAGAATGTCAATGAAATGAAATCTAATCAAATTTAATAAATAAAATTTAATCAAGTGAAATATTTTAAAGTAGCTTTTGTGCAAAGGAAAAGTCCAGTTTGTATCAAAATACAAATCAAAGCTGATTAAAATGAGTTCTTAGTGCACCCAAACTTTAAGTATTTAACTGCAGACAGGTGACTTAAATAATTATTTGGTTTCATTATGTCTTGCCAAAACAGTTGACTTTTCTACTTAATTTTGTAGCTTAGTTTTGTAGTACTTAACAAGAAATTATGGATGTCAAAATTATTTTGCCAGCAATAGAATTACTGTGGAGCAATTGGGAAGGTTGATGGCAAGAACTAAGGACCCAATTCTTATCTGGTTTTAATAGTGTCACTTTGAATAGAGGTAATAGGTATGTCTAAATGCTTTCTTTTTGCTGTAGCAACAGTCAGAACTCCAGGTAATTAAGTTCAGCTGCTTTCTGACGTAAAGCTTGTTGGAAATTATTGAAAGCTATTGCAAACCAGTAATTTCTCAAATAAGCTGCAATTTAAGTAGCCCTGAAACAAAACCAATAACTGCATTTGGCAAATTCTTTAATCTCATTACAGTAGCCGCAATTGAATTCTTAAAGGTTTTGTGTTGCGGAGGAAAAAGTTGTGGGATCACTGCAGGATCTGGTTGTTGCATGTCACAGAAATGCTTTAAACAGTTTCTGCTGTTCTCCACTCAAATGGCCAGGATGCTTAGTCCCTGTTGTTTTTCAAGGTGACCCTTTTTGCTTGAGTTGCTGTACCCAAAAACCTGTGCTTGTCTTTGGCTTGCACCTGCTTGCTGTTCTTCCACTGGAGACATTGCACCCATTTGCTGTAAATTCGAGGCTCTCCCTGAGTGTTGGTGCCTGCCCAGACCCATCTGGCTTTGGGTGGGTGTTTTGCTGTTGCCATCGTGTTTGAGCTGCTTCAGATAACAGTGCATAGCCTGGTGCTGCTGCACTTGTGGAGTGATTCTGGCTGGAGCAGTGCCAGCTGCAAGGAAAGCTGGAAGGCTGCTCTAACCCAGAGGAGGGAATCACAACCTTCAGGTAAACTTTTTGGCTTTGCATAGTATATTCTTTATCACGAGGGCCAATATTTATTCTTTCTTTTGAGTGCAACTGCTTGTTTTATGCAGACATTTCCATATGCAAGCTTTGATTTCTCTGGACAGCGATGTCCGTACAAGCTCAAATCCAGCAAATCTGTCCCTCCCTTGAGTGAGGAAAGGAAATGAATAGTAAAACTTGTCTGAGCTTACAGTGGCAGTCTGGATCTATTCAATCCATTTGAGTTTTTCTGTTGACTTCAGGGAACTTACAGCCTGCAATCTGGTAGCTGTATTGTATGGTGTAGCGGCAGACCGGGTTCTGCAAGGAGCCTTCCCTTTAGCTCAGGGTAAGGCAGTGCTGAGCTGTGGTTTAGGATGCCAAGTGACATGAAAATGCTGTGTGACTCCAGAGTTAGCTCTCAGTTGATATTTATGGTACATATTTTTTGCTTGGTTGAGGCTATTAAGATATATAATGTGTATTAATGCATCCTTTTCTTACTTTGACTGAGAGCAATTAGTGTGCTGTCAGCATGAAATAAAAATAAGTGATTTCTAAACTAACTAAAGATGTTGTAGAAATTCTGTTTATAAAGCACCCAGAGTTTCTATCAGGTAGAGTCTGCCCTTTCAGTTTCATCAGTGTTACAGATCCAACTACCTTCAAGCTTTCCATCCATTGTTTACGAAATATACATTAAACTTGTGATCTCTGTTTTGCTCCTGGATTGTAATTTCAAGCAGGATAGGATTCAGAGGTCTGTAGAACTGTGATGTTATTTGCTGTGATGGCATCAACTGAGCACAAAAAATACCTCTATTAAAGAAAAAAAAAAACCTGTGAGAAATAATGTTGCTGTGCAAGAGCAATTTATAAAGGAACAATGTAATTGTCTCTTATTGATATAGTGACTTTGGTTTATTAAACGTTTATTTGTAGCCCCAGTAACATTATATCTGAGGTTCATAATTGGAATTTAGAAAGCCTAATAAATTTTGATTTCATCCTGAATGCTCTCCAGTCAGTGTGTTTACATTAGTGCCAAGAAAAGGCATTGCCTGAGCTCTGTGGGTGTGCTATGCTCAATCTAGTGATGGGGTGTCTGGGAAAATAAAATACCTGAAACTGTCACTGCTGGTGTAAATGGTCATGGCTCCAAAATTAGCAGTGATGCACCAAGGCTTGGATATACCCTGTAGCAAATATATGGCATGAAAACACTGTAAAATGAGTCTTGTCAAGACAAGGTATGTCCTGGTGAGTTAATTCAGCTTGGCTGAATTTTGCCATTAGCAGGTAACCCTCCTTGTTGATGTGTATGGCTCAAGCCAGGCAGCAGCCTGTCCCTCTTCATGGAAATGCCATCACCTCATTAAGGGTCACTATGCTTCATTAACAGGTCCATTTTAGCCTTCCTCAGCCATCTCAGAAATGGTCCTAGGCCTGATACCCTTTGATATTTTAGTGGTAGAAAGTAATGACACAATCTTGTTATTGTAAGTCCAGGGGAAGCACAGCTCTTGGTTTAGCTTCCAGGGCACCAGTGCGGAGTTGTGTGAAACACAGGAGTTTCATCTGACACCACTTTGGGTAACTGTGTTGTTTTCTTTCCAAATTCATTTAAAAAAACTACACAAAACAAAAACCGCTGCTCAAAGTGCATGCAGATGTAGTGGAAATAGCTCCAGTTCCCCACAGATGATGTCAGGATGGGTGGGCTTTTGCCAGGGTGCTGCTCTTGAGTGGAGTGAGTGTGGGAGGGGTTGGAAATGTCTCTGCTTGGGGCAGAGGAATATGAGTGCAGAAGTTACAGCCCCAGGTGGGACTCACCTTTGTTATGGTTGGAGAAACAGTCCTCTTCAACACAGGACTTGTTTTCGAGTTTGGGTGTGTTTGGTGACCATCTGGGCAGGTGTCCTCATCAGGAGCACCAATGACTGTCCCTGTGTGCTGCTGTCAGCCCTGGCTCACCCTACACACCTGATTGTGGCCAATGGGGTTGGCAGTGGCTGTATCTGCTCAAGACATTGTCCCCCTCTGAGTCAGAGGAATATAATGATATTTTCTGTTACATTACTGGGAGCCTCCAGTGGTCAGAGAAGCAAAGGTGTGTGTCTGGCATTTTCCTGAAAACCTGCTGAGGGTACAGGTGTGAGTCCCTGACTGTGAGTGTCCTTGTGCTGCTGGGGGCTCTGGAGAAGGGATAAAATTCACCCTTTGGTTTCTGCAGTACCACAAGACCATGTTTTGATGTGGTTTGCTTTTGGGCACAGTAGTTACAGAAATCCCAGAACTCTGGTTCTGCAGGTGCTGTGTGGCAACAGGCTGGGAACAGTATGTCTTGAGGAAGATAATTTTGGGATAAAATTACTACAATATGGGAATTCATTGCCAATGCACTGGAAACTGTAGAGCTTTGTCAGCACTGAGTGTGGATGGACGCTGTCAGCCTCTGTGTAACTGAACCTGAGCTGGGTTTTGTTGTAAGATGAATGTTCTATAACTGTTCTCTTTTCTTCTTTTTTTTTTTTTTTTTTTTTTAACAGACTTGAAATGATGACATCAAGGAGCTTTTGGTGCTATCTTTTATTGCTGGGGGCTTTCCCACTGGTCCCAAGGGGATGGATGGATGTGGAGCAGAGCAGAAGCCTGTATTCGGATGTGGGGAGGTTGCAGCAAGAGGTACTGTACACCAGCTGCTGCTGCAGCCACAGCCCTTGGGTTTCTGTTTTTGGGCTGTGTTCAGGCTCTCCATACTGCAAGCAGAAAACAAGTGTGGGCTTATTCATGTATGTTTGTATTAAACAGCTCCCAAGGAGGTCAGTGAAAAACAGTGAAACAGAAATTCTTACACTTATTGGGTATATCGACATTGTCTAGAAGTGAAATTGTGCATCTGGCTGTTGTGGAGATGCTATCTTTGCCCCAAAGACTTTACAGTGTGCTGTGTTCTGGGGCTGCTGACACCAGTGAAGTTAAAATTTAACAAGCAAACTGTCCTGTCTCTTCCCTTGGGTCAGTGGACATTTAGGTGAAACCTAAAACTCTTTTGGAGGAAAACTGAGCCATAGGTGGTTCTGGGAGAAGCAGCAAAATTACTGCCCAAAGTGTTTCTCTCCAGGTTACCTGATGTGATACCTTTGTGAAGCACAGAGGAATGGAAAAGGGAGCAGGGAACAGTGACTGCAGTGAGCAGTGATCTCCTTCCACCCCAGTGCCCATCTTGATGGTGCTCTGGGACTGGGGCAGGGCAGCACTGCCTCCTCAGTGCTCAGTCCCGGGCTCTGGGAGTGGAGAGGCAGCTGAGCCTGTTTCCAGTGCTGAAGGTGACAGTGTTGGCTGCTGTCACAGGGGTTTGGATGGAGCAGTCCCTGTCCCAGTGGGACGCTGGGTTTCTGAACCAGAGCTCAGCACTACTTGTGGCACAGATGTAGACTCAGATTTTCACAAGTCTGAGACGCATGAATAAAGCTACAAAAATCTAGAACTTGGGCTTTGTTGAGCTGTAAATGCTGAATGAATGCTTAAACAATTTTAGTTACTTAATTAGTTCCTGTATGTTCTCTAAATGGTTGCTAAATTGTCTGAGAGTGGGCAATGGTGCAGGAGAACAGGGAAAGGACCCTTGGCTATTTTTTAGCTGCCATTGCCTTGAACACTTAAGTCGTGGCAGACACCTCAGTCAGTGCCAGGCTAATTATAAGCCCTTGATGGATTCATGTTGCACTTGGATCTGTTTAAGCCTTGGGATTTGGTTGTAGTTGGAGGATCCCATTTCTCCCAGTCACATTCCTTCTAAAATACCCAGTTATCTGCATTATAGTTTAAGCTAATTAAAAAAGTGCTTTTTGCTGCTTAGCAGGGCTCAAAAGTCATTTCAATGGTGTTGGATGTACTAAAGTTCTGAGGTCTGTTTCAAGTGTACTCTGTCCTTGAGGCATCCAACCTCTGTTCTATAAAAGTGAAGAAAACCAGCTCCCTTCCACACCTCTGCTGTTATTTTGCTCCTATGTAGGCTCAGGTAGTACACTGGCACTTTATTAAACCTGTTCTTGCAGAATCTATGATCAATTTTGCTTTTTTATTAAAAATTATTAAATATTTTGCATGCTTGTGCAGTTTAAAAAAATGTCATTCTTCACTAATGCCCATTAGTTTTCAGGATTTTTTTAAGAAAGTTGCTCTGAGGAATTAAATTTGTTACTCAATTTGCTTTAACATAAATCATAGAACTATTATATTACTTGAAAGACACTAATTCATTTGATCTTTCTCTAAAGACCAAATGTTATTTTACCAATTACTTGATCTTGCTTGAGGTGGAAGGATCTCAGCTAAAAATGTATTTGCTCAGGTTTGTGCAGAATTTAACAAGTATGAATATGAAAATGATGAATGTACAAAGAATGCAGTTAAAATAGATTCAAGAAATGTAAGTTATAATTCAGATTTTTCTTTAAGTGTCTGTACAGAAAGCTTGTTTCCACAAGGAATAGTGTTTATACAGTGTGGCACCAAACACCAAAATCAATCTGAAAGCTCTGAGCATAGATTTCAGGGAGGTCAGTGAAACTGAGATAAACACCATTTGAGAGTAAACAGCAGTTACTTTCTCTTGCAGAAAACAGTTTATCCATAATACCTTTCTAATAATAAAAGTCACCTGAAATCCTTTTCTAGCATTGTAGGGCTTTGTTCAATTTGGAGCTCCTTATTCATGAGAAGTTTGTTAGGTTTCAAATTTTATGGTTTGATTAGTACATAGATCCATTAACATGCATTTAAAAATATTGAATCACAACTAGAAATGCTCCTAACAAGTCACTAAAACCCTTTAAAAATGAGTAAAATGTTAATTTACAGGTCAAGTAATTCTGAAGTGTGCTCTGATGGAAAATTCCTGTGAACCTCATCAAAGCAAATACGTGTGTATGGGTCACTGACCTTCACTAATACTTATTCTGATCTACATAGGAACAAGTTTACTGAATTAAAGACATTGCTTAATTTATGTTCAGATTGCTAAATCAATTTCTTCATGGTATGATGTAGAATTGTTGCAGCCGTGCTTTGAATTTGTTAAAGGAAAGAAGATTACAAGGCTTTCTGATCAGAAATCAACCCTTTAATATAACAATGGTATGGGGTTTTTTTCTTGATGCACAGCCTTTCACCCCTCAAGTTTATGGGGTGTTCCTGAGAAGAGGTTTGTTTTCTGGAATATTTTTAGTCCTGATTAGAATATATATGCAGTATGAAATTCCAGTTTCAATGAAAGTGCTAAAATAGAAAACCCAATTAAAAAAAAAAAAAAAAAAAAAGCAGCATTAGTGTTTGACTGGAAAGCTGCGACATTCCTGGTTTGTATTAATTTTGGAGACTACTGCTGTGTTGTGTGAAACTTCTCATAGGCTGATTCCAGGGGTTGCTGGAAAGCTCTTGAAGCTTCTGGGCGTTGCTTGTGGGCTTGGGTGAAGCTTCTCAGGGCTGATCCATCGTGGGACTAAATCCTGTCCAGTGGAATATATTCCAAAGTATCAGATGTATAGAGCTCACTGCTCTGGGGTGTTGTTTTTGGACAAGTTTCTCCCTCTGCCTTCAGCAAGTCTGATTGCATGTCCAAGTTGGATGTTCTAGAGGTGATTACAGCTCATGGGCAGCTCTGCTGGCTCAGAAGGGCTTTGGGTGGTCCTTGATACACCAGGTGATGTGATCTGGGCTCACCTCTTCCTTTAAAAAAGGAATTCTCAAAAAATGTAGCTTTCTGAGTCCTTGCTAGTGAAAGGAGCTTCCAGTATGAGGAGAAAAGAGGCAAACAATCTGGATCTGAAATAATCTTGGAGTTTGGTTTTGAAGGAGAACTTGGCCAAGAGGTTCTGATGGAAAGCCAGCGGTGCTAGTCTGCTCAGACTCTACAGGTAATCCACACTAGTAGCTCAGGGTGATTTTTAGAGCCTCCTGAGGTATTTTGCAGAGCATCTTATTAAATACTGAAATTTGACAGCCTGCTTCTTCCATTCCCTGCTCTCTCTGTCAGAGGCTGATTTCCTGTGCCTGCTGAAGTCAAGCTGGTTTTGCCATGCTTCTTGGGGAAGACTTTGCATCTCCTTTTCTGAACCTAAAATAAGCAGAGCAGTGCTGCAGGTCCTCATCAGCCCTTCCAGGAGCAGAGCTGCTCTAACACAAGTCATCACAGAGCTGCATTTTTTAAAATTTAAGTTCTGTGTTATGTTTTCTGGGGCACTGCTGGTAGGTAGCTTGAATAATACTGTCCTAGCTTGATAGTGTGAAAGTGGAGAATAATCCTGTGTTGTGGTACATGGAGAGTTGTTTTGTGCTGCACTATTAAGTATTTGGATGTCACCGAGCTCCTGAGCAGTGACAGTAAAGGCTGGCAGGTGTTCTGTGGTCTGCTCAGGTGTACAGAACCATAACTGCTCTATGGTTTTCTAGAAATACTTAATTGCTTTAATTTGGCTTTCATGTGGTGCTTTTTTTTGCCACCCATCCTCCCACTCAAGAAGTCTCAGGAACCCGTGCACAGCCCCCACGCTCCTGCAGGGAGAAGAGCTGTGTCCCTGGGGAAGCTCCTCTGCACACAGCTCACAGGTGATGCTCCATCTGCTCCTTTTTCAAGGCACCATAACTTTCTTCTTGCTGGCATTTGGCAGGTTTTGGCTCTGTTTGCTATCCACTGTTTTTGTTCATTAATTATTACTTGAAGGAGAGAGTAGGTTCCCCTCCCTGGAAGTGTTCAAGGCCAGGTTGGATGAGGCTCTCTGACCTGGTCTAGTGAAGGTGTTCCTGCCCATGGCAGGGGGCTGAAATTAAGTCATCTTTAAGGTCCCTTTGAATTCAAACCATTCTGTGGTTCTATGAGTCTATGGCACCTGAACTGCTTAAAATCTCCAAATATAAATGTATAGCAAACAGCTGGATCAGACCAGCTCTTCAGTGCCCTTCTGCCCAGAATAAAGCCTTTCTCTGGAGTCCACACACAAGCCTCACCTGTGCTTGTCTAAGAGTATCAATCATTGTTGAAATTTCTAGTTATATCCAGGTTCTTAAATGTTGCATCACTTACTGCTGCATCTGAAGACCACAGTAGGTTATTCTGGGCAGCAAGGGACTCATAGGGATGATTTTGGGCTCCTTCCCCCAGCAAAGTCATGTTTCCTAATCTGACAGACTAGGAAAGGATTGTTTTCAGAAGCAAGGTAGAAAATTGCAAAGGCTTTTGATAAAAGTTTTTGCTTCTAATTCAAATAGAGAGACAATTTCAGAGGATGAGCTTGGAATAAAACAGGCACAGTGTATAAATTTTATATACAGTTGAAGATCTAATATGCTGGTATTTATTTTAACTTAATAGTAGTAATGCATTGTGAGTGTTTTTCCTGATTTTCAGTTTGAAGAAAGGAATCAATTTGAATTTAAATCTATACTATGCTACAGCCTGTTCCGGTTTCAAGCATTAATGAAAGTACAGGGTGACAAGAATTAAGTTTATTTTTGTATCACTTTGGTATGCAGTGATAATTCACTCCTTGTTACCTGCATTTATGTGGTATCTTTAACAAGCAGTAATTGCTTTTTTGTAGAGCATCCTAAATCTTAACAGGTATATTATCCCTGTGGAGATGAGAAGCTTTTGCTTTGAGTGCTGGTTATCAGAGCATTTGCAGGTGCTGTGGAATGTTTTGATAATATTTGTATTAGGCATGTTGAGGTCCTTCCTCTGCATCCCAAACCTTACCCTCTACTTTCTTCTGAGTACTCAGAGGCCTCAATAAATGTTGTATCTTATGGCATGCTCTAGTGCTTGAGGTACTAGAAAATGTGAAAGTTGGACCAAGGCAGGCACTATGCACTTGAAAAACAGCAGAAAGTTAGAATTTTGGTTTACATAACTGGTTATGGTACAATAGTGAGTGTCAGGGATTGTCAAAATGCATCTGAAGCACAATTTGAAGATGAAACCCACTTGTTTGCAGTCCCTTACAGAACAAAAATCCGGCTTCCTTTGTTTTTTTAAACTTCTGGAAGGATGCAGTGCATGATACCTCGTGGTGGTCCTGCACTGCCCGTTTTCCTGGGGGCTGTCACTCTCCAGCCAAGAGAACAGGCCGCCTGCTGCTGCATGGGAGCAGTTTGTGGTGCTTTGGATGTTAATGACCTTGAATTTTGGGTGCTTGGAAGCTGTCCCTGGCCTTGTGGTGCCTGGCTCTGTGCTGAGCTGTGGCACACACTGACTGCAGGAGTCAAATTTCAGTAAGTTTTTCTCATGTCACAGTTGAGCAGTTGTGAAAAATCATACTGAGATAGGGAAATGCTGGTATGATTCTGAAGAAGAGAATAAGATCAGAGTAAATCATATCACAATTATTGTACATTTTAATCAAAAACAAAAGGAATCATGGCAATCTTCACTTGGTTATGATGTGGCAGAGGGTTAAACTTTCTGATAGTCTGTTCAGAAGCCACTCAGTCTTAAAAGACTAGATGTTGAGCAAGTTTTTTTTTTTTTTTTTTGTTTCCAAATGTGTGAAACAAAGGTTGTATCCTTAGTTTTTAAAGGAAGACAGTTCTACTTGAAGTACTTTTGACCACCAAGCAGGGGGTTTCTGTTTTTTAGATTAGCAAGGGTACCTCCACAAATTTGGGATTTCTAAAATCAGCTATCCCATGAACTTTCTGATCACAATGCGGGAATTCATGGAGCTACACCCAGGTTTCTCATCCTGGAGTCTAGAAATAGTGAGCAAAATCAGAGATGCAGCAATTATCTCAATTAGGTACCATATGGATGAGCAGATGATAACTGTGTGAGACATCAGAATTCTTCTCAGTGTTCATACCAGACAGTACAAATCTAAATTGCTGGTGTCCATACTGACAGCAAGCTTTCTCCAAACAGTAACATGTGATCTATTTTTTTTTTAATGCCTGATTAAAAAAAAAAAGTCATGTTCACTGCCTGATTAACGTGGAGTTTTTTAAAATATTCTGTATTCATGGCTGTAAACAGAAAATCCTGATTGTCAAACTAAGCTGTATATTAGTCATGTACTGTGCTGATGCTCCAGTCCCCATGCAGAGTGTCACACCAGCCCTGTACTGAGTGTCATTTCATAGAATGGTTTGGGTCAAAACTTGTCTAATTCCACTCCCCTGCCATGGGCAGGGACACCTTCCACTATCCCAGGTTGCTCCATGCCATGTCCAACCTGGCCTTTGACACTTCCAGGGATCCAGGGGCAGCCACAGCTTCTCTGGGCAACCTGTGCCAGGGCCTCCCCACCCTCACAGGGAGGAATTTATTCCTAATATGTCATCTAAATCCATCTTCTTTGTGCGACTCCTCCCTGGAGATAAGGAGGAGGAGACTCTGAAGGGAGAAAAAAATTACATAGCCTGGTAATCTATTAATAGGAACAGCCACTTCTTTATTAATTTGCTAAATGAGTTAGGACTGTATATTTAGAAATTGTTCAGCAGTTAGGCTGATCCTGAGACCAGGTCCCTGGAGACCTGGAGTGTGCAGCAGTAGCATCTGATTTATTGTGAGACCCAGCAAGAGCCCAGCTGCAGGGACTGGGTTTGATTTGTCTGCTTGCACTGCTGTGTCTCCCACAAAGGGTCTGGTGTGGCCAGCAGTGCAGGGAACTTGTGGATCTGGAATGTTACCTGTTCTTCTGCATCTCTTCATCTGCTGTGTTGTTTCATTGGGGTTTTTTTGCTGCTGGTTGTGGGGGTTTTTTGTTCTTCGTTGTTTTTTGGGTTTTTTTAAAGTTTTAGGGTTTTTTGGCTAAGTCTCCTATATTAAATTTTGGTTTTAAAAAGGGGTGCCTTTTAACTAAATCTAAATCAGTATTAAAGGGCAAGAGACTGAAACCATTGTGAGAGTATCTGATGGATTGTTGTGCTTGAGGGCAGTTGAGATCTCTTTGGTGTCTGCTTTGGTGATCCATGCTCAGCATCATTCCCTGCGAGGATCAGAGGCCAGTAACAAACAGGGATGGGAAATGCACAGCCATGTGAAAACCTCTAAATACTGAGCTCATCCCGGGAAGTGTTCAAGGCCAGGTTGAATGGAACTGTGGAAGGTGTCCCTGCCTGTGGCAGGGGGTTTGGAACAAGATGAGCTTTATTGTTCCTCCCAACCCAAGCCATTCTGTGCTTCTATACAAAACAGCCCAAAAGGGGCTTTGCTGCCTGCAGCCATTGCTGATGACCACTGGTAAGCCTGTTTGTGGCACACTGGCTACCAAGCACTGTTTTGTGTTGTGTATTCCCTCTGTGTTTTTGTGTTTTAACTCTGCACAATGAAGTTCCCAATGCTCCGTGTTTGTTCTGAATTAAATCTGATTTATCACTTGAGCTCTGCTCAGCCGTGGACTCATGATTCATCATTAATCAGAAGATGTAACATAAACTAGCTCTTATGCCTTGGCATTCCTTTTGTAAGAGCAGAAAAGGACTCTGTGCAAACCAGTTGTTAAATCCCATCAGGTTCACACAGGTGTTGTTACAACACACTGCAGCTACCTGGGAGTGCAGCAGTGTGACAGCAGGTACTGAACTCTATTTGACTTTGATTTTCATCCCTCCTAATCCAAGTAGAAATGTTTATCATACTTGATGACTCTGGGATGCTTGGTCTGTTGGAGGTGCAGTTTTCCTTTAGCTGCATGTCTGGTGAAAGCAATCCTGAAGCAAACACATTACACTGATTTCCACATAGTGATTAGGCACTTCATACACAGAACAGAAGGACCTTTCATTCTGTGCTCAATTGACTAACATTAAAAAAGTAGGAAATAGGTGCTAAAAGTGAACCTTGACAAATAAAACTGCTGTAATACACTAATGAAATGCTATTTAAAGCAGTACCTGAAGAAGCTTTTTAGAAGGAATGGAAAATACAAAACAGTTTTTCTTCCTTCAAAGCAAATGATTTATGCTCTGATAAAATTAGATTTTTAGTTAAAAGAATTTGCAGTCATTAAATGGTGCCCATGGAATAAGTCTCATTTATAACCATCTGCTTTATGGCTTCTGCGGAAAAGAATTCCTCAGGCAATGCATTCAAGAACTTTGGTGTTGTTTTTATCCAAATAGTTTGGTTTCTCTACTGGTAACTATTTAAACCTCTGAAACCTCTGTTTGTTTTTTTTTTTGTTTTGTTTTTTTTTTTTTAAAACTTTGAGATCAGTATCATCTTCATAAGAAGTCTGTCTGGGGCTGCTACCTTTTTGTGCTGTACTTCAGGCTCTGCTGTGGCTGCCAGGTATTTTTCCTTTTTTTTTTTTTTTTTTTTTTTTTTTTTTTTTTTTTTTTTTTTTTTTTTTTTTTTTTTTCTTGTGTACCCTCCTGAAGTCTTGAGCATTCTCAGTGTCACTGGAGGTTTCTCCAGGGGAGGGATGCTTTGGGGGACACACCAAGTGCTGCTGTTTTCCCAGGAATGAGAAGTGATGGCTTGCAGCCTGACCTCATGTTCTCCCATTCCAGTTCTAACAAGCTTTTCCTCTGAACCCTGCATCTGTTTTTTTGGGATGGTTTATATTTATTGGAGCTTACAATTAAAAAGGGAACAGAATAAAAGAAGGGAAGCTTTGAAGACCATCCTTTGTCTTCCACGATGTCTGTGCAGAGATGGAAATAACAAAAGGGCATTTTATAGAAGTGAGATGACACTTAGATGTTTGTTTAATAGAGTCTTGATAGTCTATTTCCTTTTGATCAATATAATAGTTGTAATTAGTTTTAGTGTTTCTAAGCTTTTGAACTGCAGAGAATTCAAACAGCTTGTTAGTGTGAGAGACTCTGGGGAACTTTAAAAGTATTCTTCCCTTTTGCAATATTGCATGTACACAGGCCTAATGATAGCAGCTGCAGCTGAGTTTTTTTATCCTGTGCCCCACCTCTCAAACTAATATTTTGAAAAGCTCAGAGAGGTCCCTGGAGTATAACTGCCTGCACAGCTCAGAGCTCTGCTGCATAAAGAGGATAAATGCTTTGAAGTCTGTACTAATCCTGAATGCCATTTTACATATAGCTCAAGATCACTGAGAGAGTATCCTACAGGGAATAATGACAGTATTTTTATAAGCAAATACCCATTTTTTTTTGTTTATCCCCATCAGCTGACTTGAAGGCTGCCAAAGAGACCATTTCTGCTATTCTGATCCTGCTCAAATTTGGTGAAAGCTTTGTTTTGAGGAAGGCAGCTTGTGGTCACGTGGAGGAAGGAGAAGCAGCTGCCTGCACAAGTGGTGACAAAAGACAGTATAAACTGTCACCATGTTTGGGCCAGCATGTGAGTGGTGTGAGGTGGTCCCTGGGCTGGAGGAGACCTCAGCTGTGGCTGTGTCCTGGCCTGGGACTTTCCAGGAGGTTCTGGGAGGGGGCAGGAGGCAGAAAGGGGCATTTCTGTAGGCAGTAAGTGGGTACCTGCAGCACTGCAGGCTGTGGTGCCCAGAGCCTTCTCTTCTCCAGGCTGAGCAACCCCAGCTCTCTCAGGCTCTCTCCACAGCAGAGCTGCTGCAGATGGTCTCCACAATTCCACTCTTTCTAATATTGACTGCAAGAAGTAACTCGAACTATGGAAATTTGGACATATTTGTAATTAACCCATTAATAATCCTACTGTGTGGAATTAAATATTTATTCCTCTGAAATCTCATCATTAGTATAAGCAGATAGTGTTGCCTGGGAATTAAATACCTTTTGAGACAAAGTTGTTTTAAAACAAGTTTCTATATTAGAGATGGTTGTTGATGATTTGCAAAAAATGTGATGTATGTGTGCATGGACTGAAATGAGCCCTCAGCTTTCAGCATGAGTAGTCCAGTGGCTTTGAAATTATTCAGATACTTGAAGTCGCTGCTAAAAATCTGTAATGGCTTCTCCTTCCTCAACCCCCTCAGCCCTACATCTTTGGTGTAGTAATGATAGCCCTCCTAACTGCTCCCTTTAAACTTCAATAGAGGAAAAAAGGTCCATTTTCAAGACAAATGTTGTGTTTTACAATGTAATTTATCACACAGTGATGAGTCATTTTAGGTGTTATATTTATCCATTAAAAACCTGTGGACAAACTGAAAATGTGCTTGTAATTTCTCCTCAGTTATTGTATTGAGTTTCATAGATGCTTGCCTGCTCAGTGAATAATGTTTTTAGGGGGGTTTATTCATCCTGCCTTTGAACAATTCTTGTATTTAATAAAAAACACCACAAAAAAATTCTCTTTTTCCTTATAGGACTCCAGAAGGTTTGAAGTTACAAGAAGAAAAGGTAGGAAAACCAGTTTTCTTTCATTGTGTGTGTTGGTGTTGAGTATTCTTGCAGTAACTTTTTGAAACAAGCATGAGTTCACACACTTAAAAGGTTGTGCTGCTGTGGGTTTTCCAACAGTGTGCCTGGTGCTTGTCTGACAGTTCTTTGTGTTGCAAACTGTAGATTTTTTTTTTTTTTTCAATGAAAAGCTGCTCTTTTAGCACAGAGTTGCATGATAGTGTTGGGTGTGCATGATAAGGTTTAGGTGCTGGCAGGGAATCTAAATGGCTTTAAGCTGAAGGAAGATAATTTTGATTAGGAAGCAATTCTTCCCTGAGAGGGCAATGGGGCACTGGCACAGGTTGCCCAGAGAGGCTGAGGCTGTCCCCTCCCTGGAGGTGTTCAGTTCTGGGTTGGAGGTTGCTTGGAGCAACCTGGTTAGGGGCAGGAGTTTGGAACTGGATGAATTTTAAGGCCTTTTCCAGCCCAAAACAATCTGTGATAAACTCGAAACCTGGAGAATTTCAGGGAGAAAAATGTGCAGCCAAGGCTGTCCATGTCTGGGCTCACCTCAGCTCCACCCAAAGGTGCACTGATGCCCTGAGCTCAGCTCCAGGGAGCTCTGCTGCCCCAGTGACTAATTGGCTTTTGCCAGGAGAGGCTCTTTGATGGCTCCTGGCAGCTGGGGGAGAATCGGCCAGCAAAGAGCTCATTCTGGTTATCATTAATTTTGATTTTGTTCAGCAGATGTTTTCTGGATCAGGCAGTTGCTTTCCTCATCTCTCTTGCTAGAATGTGAAGCAGGTGGCACTCTCCTGTTCAATGGATTAATGCATTCCCTGTTCCCTTCCAGCAGCTTCTTGAATTGCTTCAGGCATCCCATATGCTGGGAAGAGGTTGTAACTACCAGTGTTGTATGCATAAGCAAAGAAGGTCAGGTCCAAGGGTGCCTTGTCATTTGGGCAAATAATCTCCCTTTTTTTTTTCTTTTTTTTTTTTTTTGTAGTTGTGTTTTTGTGGTTTTTTTTCCTTTTGTGAGGCTGAGGGAGCAGAGAGGCATGAATTAATTTAAAATACAGCTATTGCTAAATCTATTTAGTTCAGATGTCCAGTGCATGTGTGTGATTGATCAAACTTCTACCACTCTTCAAGAAGAAATCCAGTTCTATTGTACTTCCCTCAGTCTCAGAGGAGGGCTCTTAGGTGGGTCAGGGCTTCTTTGAGATGCAGCAAAGATTCTTGGTGTTGTGGATTGGACACATTTCAGTCATGCTCTGGCTGTAGTTTGTTGTGCAGTTCATTATAGGCATGGAGACTGAATTGAGTCTTGTGAATGTACCTCTAGTCCTTTTTCAGATACAAATTCTATTTCCAAGGCTTTCTTCCCAGTGAAAGTAACCATCATGTATGAGAGCTTAAAGACAGCAGTATTTGAAATCAGGATTGAGTTTACAGACTGTGTGCTTGGAGAATGTTACTTCAGAGCAATAACTGAATTTGGAGATCAGCCAAATTTCCAGGCTGAGTGAGGCTGATTTCTCATTGCTTTCAGAGGATGGGTAGGACTTAACTTTTATTTTGAGGGGTAAAACCATAATTTTTTTCAGAAGTTAGTTCAATGTAATGGACTTCTCTGTTAGAAGCTTAGATCCATGGCTGGAGTGAAGGGGATGGCAAAGGAGGGAGTTAAGATGTACAGATAAATTTGGCTTATGCCCAGCAAGGCAATATGTGGATTATCAAGTCTGTCCAAAGAACTGCAAACTCCTCAAAAGTCAAGAAAATGCTAACAAACATGGTAAATACCTCTTGATCACAAAAGCCTGTGGATTTGCAGAGCTACCTGGGGATTTTCAGCAATGTTTAAGTATCTTCCTTGCTGGACTTATTCCTCAATAGTGCCTATGAAATAATTCAACTAAGGGCTCCTTCAGAAACCTCTTCAGTATTAAAATGTGCACAGTGCAGATATCATTTGGTGTCAGGAAAAAAATAACAGGAGGGTCAGGATGTTATGCCCACAAAAGGATTACTTATAAATTTTGTGATATGGTATGAGGTGACTTTAAAATCCAGGCCTTCTTCCCCCTAAAAATGGTAAATTTTGCAGAAAATGGTTTTGGAAATGAGATGATTGGAAGAGATTGGGGGTTGAGGGTTTATCCTCATTCTGTTCCCTTGGTAGAAGTTCTGGCTTTCTCTTAAAAAGCTGAAAAACTAAAAAATACCTCATAGAAACATCCACAAATGTGAGAGATCAGCAGACTTACTCTGTATCTGCTTTTATTATCCCAGGCTTATGGATCATCCAAGATGATTAAAAAAAGAGCTTTTGGAGAAAGGAGGGGCAATCCTGGTTTATACTTTTCAGAATTTTTCTTTCTTTTGGGACAAAAGGTTTGAATCCTTTAGATTTACAACAGACACTTTTCTTTCAAAAGGAACAAAGCCTTGACTGTTGTTGAGCACAAGAACAGTTTTTTTCCTTTTTTAGTTGTGGATGAGTGTAGTTAAACTGGGAGGCTTTTGGTTTCCAAAGTGTCAGGATTACGTATGCTGGAGAAATTTTGAACCTGCTCCAAAGCCCATTACAGTCAGAGAATGATTTTTCCTTTGACTTCTGTGGCACAAGATCAGCAGTAATTACATGATCTTTTAATTGCTGTAGTATGGAGGAGAGATGCTTCCCTGACTGCAGCTGGCAGCCACCTCTCAGTGATATTTGGAGACTGATTTTCTTCTCAATTGAAATGGGAATGGCTGCAGAGCTGTTTTGTTCCTGGGATGCTTAACTGGTGGGCAAGTATTACCCTTTTTGATTAAAAATAATTTTTTAATCAAAAAAACCCTCAGTCAGGGATTAGAAGCTGCAGGAATATTTTTTCTAAATTCACTTGAAATTTGGCTCTGAGTTGGTCACACATACGACCCACTGTGGTATCCATCTCTATTATGCTCATGCGATGGAAACCAGAATATGGGGTAGGGTGCCAGGTTTTCTGTTGTGCTTTGAAAACAAACAAACAAATTCCCAACCAGCCAAAAAACCTCAAAACAAAACCTCAAGAAGCCCCAGCATGTGGTAAAGAAGCACAGGATTTGAGTACCATCCCTCTATATTGCTCTGTTGGACTAAAATCACATGGCAAGTTTGGGCAGGCAGATCTTTTTTCACTAACTGGGTCTTCTCTATTTTCACATATTTATGTCAATTTTTCATAATTTTTCCTGCCCTTAGTGCACAGAAAAGGGGAATTGAGCCAAAAGGAGAATAACCTGCATGCCCCTGTCAGCTGTCCAGTGTAATACTGCAGGAGAGCAGATGGGGAAGAGCAAAATTGGAGGAGGGAGCTGGGAAAAGCAGCAGTTTATGCAGATCTTGTGGACATAGCAGGCATTTAGTGAAAAAGATGTAGTGTCAGAATGGTTGAGGTTGGAAAGAACCTTAAAGCCCATCCTGTTCCACCCCCTGTAACGGGCAGGGACACCTTCCACGATCCCAGGTTGCTCCAAGCCCTGTCCAACCTGGCCTTGAACACTTCCAGGAATGGGGCAGCCACAACTGCTCTGGACAAACTGTGCCAATGTCTCACCACCCTCACAGGGGAGAATTTATTCCTAAAATCTACATAATCTAAGGAGAAGACCCTGTGCAGGAAACTTAGAGACTGAAAGGTCTGTGTTAGATTGAGAGAAACACAGGACCAAGCTTGTAGAAAGTACCTGCAGACATTAGGCTGGACAGTGGTAGGGTTTAATTTTAAAGATTGGTGACTTTTCCCTGTGTAACGAGTGCACATGAATGCATAATACTTACCTGTTGCTGTAAATTACTCCATACAACTTAGATATGTAAAAGACACATTTGTGTCTATCAACACCCCCATGTCTGGCAGAACAAAGCCTCCAGTGGTTTCCCCAATTATTTTAGTGGCAAGAGCACAGGAACTAATTCTGCAACTTCTGGAGCTGACAAATGTTCCCATTTCAGTTGGCACTGTGGGGCTGAAGGATGCTGAGTACCAGAACAAATTGTCTGCTGAGTAGAACCATGCACAAGCATATGTATAGTCACATTAAGCATAAAGAGCCAGGTCTTCAGTAGATAGAAATAAGCAAAGCTCTGCTGAATTAATGGACCACCTTTGCTTTTTACTAGCTGAGACTCTAGCCCAAGCACTTAAAACTTTTAATTTGTTTTTATGTTGTTCACAATCATCCGTTCAACAAATTAGTGTCAAAAGATGCTTCTGAAACCATTCAGCCAAGAAACGTTCAAGCAAATTGCTTCTGCTCTGACCATATAATCTTATTAAAAGAGATGCAACTCCAGATTTATTCAGACAGATGACATCACACTGCCATAAACATACAAACTTTAAATATCTGGTTTGAATTAAAACTTCTTAGAATTGACACTTCTCTGAACTTTTCTCGAGGTCTGTGTTGTGGATGTCCTGTCCATATATATTTATTACGGATATACAATCCTCATTGTTACACTGTGATTCCTAATCACAATGCAGAGCTAGAGAATATAGCACACCCTGAGCTTTCCCAAGATGCCAGAGTTTTACTGAAAAATCTCTGCATCAATTAGCAGTGGTAGAGGATCCAGCCAACAGCTTAAGAAATATTTCATTATTTTCCACTTGACATCAATTTTTATGTCCTACATGAAAAACTGACTCATGGTTATAAAACAGTAATGCCCTTCAGAAATTCTCTTTACTTTGTCCTTTCTCTTTGCACACTTCAAATTTTTGCCTCTCCATGGAAGAAGACAGGCACTCCAAAATTGGCAGGAATATTAAGTTGCTTCCTGAAATCCTTTGGGAACACAAAGTGGTCAGCTGTAATTACTTTTATAGTAAATCACCTATTAATTTCCCATTATGTTGGCTTTTTCCTATTACTGGAATCCAAAAAATCTTTGGTTTTTTTCTTATGACTTGGTCAAAACCCACCAAAACTCAGTAGCCTGTGTTGTCTTTAGAAGCAACTGTACCCTCAGAATCTTGGTTGTCTGGCTATTCCAGTTACATCCATGGATGGATGATATGATTGTAAATATTTGTATGTATATGTTTTGTACAGAGTTGGATGTTCAGAAACACAATGGCTGTATTTCAGGACATTCCTCAAAGTCTGAAGGACAGCTTTTACATTAAAAATACCTGTTTTGTTGAATCTCAAGTTGGAATATTTTCCATGTTCGTTATACTGGTTTTAACAATTACTCAGTATTTACTTCAAACAAAGTTTTTTGTCTCTGCCCATCTCAGCTGCTTTATTTTCATAGAAAGTTTTATTATCTCTGGCTTTGCCATTCACTGACAACATATGCTTTGAAATCTGTTACCCAGGAAAGGATATTTGGGTCCATATATTAATCTGATGTTTAGTGCCTATTTTTCCAGGTTATGAAACCACAGTTTCTCAGCTTTTTTTATACTTTATCCTGCTTGAACAGCCTAGCCCTAGTTGGGAAGGGGCAAAGTTGTTGCTCCCACACATCTATCAGCAGTGGTGTTTAATTATAACTTGGCATATTTCATGCTTTTAAGTGGCAGGAATTAAAAGAGGGAGTAAAACCATGTGGAGGGGGAAGAACCTCAAACAATCAACATGTTAGCAAGGTTAGGCACAGTAGTAAATTAAACAGGAATGTGAATGCTCCTGGGCAGTCTCACTGTTGCTGTTTGTATTGCACACGTGTCTGGATGAGGAGCAGAGAATTGCAGTTCAGACAGGGACTTTCTGAGCAGCTCCTCAACCAAAGAGGGCTGGTCCTGGTGGTCACATTTGACAAATGACTGCTCGTGGAGGTGGATTACCTCTGAAAATGTGAGTGCAGCTGTGGTTTAGCCCAGCTTTGCCATAGGCATAGCAAACCCCTTTCATGCCCATCTCTCTGACTGGTGGTTCTGCAGAGTTGAGGTTCTTGTAAATTGATCCATCAGTTTCTGTAGTTGAGTACTTTGGTGCAGGAGGAGGAATGGATTCTCTTTGTGGCAGAATGGGCATGACTGTTTAGTAAGTAAATATAATAGAGTGTGGCTTTGCTAGAGCAGCAGATTGATGGACCTGAAGGAGCTGAAGTGAAAACTTCGTGAGTGGCAGGAAATCAGGAAACTGTTTCCCAGCAGCAGGTCAGATCAAGGAGCTTGCAGACAAGCTTAGGAAGTGGAGAGACTTCAGTTCCCAGTGTGGGAAGAGGGAGAAGGTGGAGATGAACCACAAATCCATGAGACCTTGTGAGGATTTACAGGAAGATACAAAATAACGTATGTATGTATTCTATACTACCATACATCATGAATAAGTATCCCCAGTACAGGGCGCTGAAGTTGGATGTGCCTGAAGGCATCTCTCTTTTTCCATCTGAAATCAGAACAAACTGTGATGACTTGGCAGCTGAAAAAGCTGCTTGTGCTGTTGGCTTCTGTCATCCCTCGACTCCACAACCTTCTCTGCTTTTTCCAGCTAACCTGGGCAGTCTATTGGAAGATGCTGCTTTGTCCCACAAGCCTTGTTTTGGCTGCATGTTCAGCCTCTCCAAAGCACTTTTCTCCATCTGACCCAGAGCTGTAGAGCAGGACTGGTTTGCACTGGTCTTTAAAGATAACCTGTCTTTAAGAACAAGAGGACATACTTTCAGACAAATGGGATTTCTTTCACTTAAGTATCATTAGCAGCAGCCAAGTTGAAATACACAGTGAGGTTTGAAGTTGTCTTGGATTTGATTTTTTGGTTGTTTTCAGTGGTGCATTGTTCTTTCTATGAAGTTCTGCTTTTGTGTCCAGCCACATAACTCTGGTGAAATGCTGTTGTTACAGAGAGCATTGCCTTTTGTGGAAGCCCCTCTCATAGGGAGCAGACAAGTGATGCTTGCACATGATATTGAAAGGTGCAAGTGCACTATAAACCCAGAGTTTTCAGAGCAGCTATAACATAAAGTCATTTGTAAGGGTTGAATAAAAAACTGGCAGCAGATGTTTCTGATAATGGCAATATAATGTAATATGCAAACACTCTCCAACAAATCATTTTATCCAGCATGTCTTAGATCCTAGAAAAATGAGTAAACTCAGCCTTCGAGACAAAAGCCCTAATGTCCAGTCAGGTTCTTGAGTCATGATTTTTGAACATGCTGCTAATCTACTTAATATGTGTAAGAGCATGGTGTATTTTCAGTTTCAGACTTAATAGGTTTCAACATGCCATTTCTTCCTGAACTGAGCTTTAACTGTAAGGCAGAGCAATTAGGTTATTATTGGAGCTTCAACTCACTGCTCAAATATGAGCTGAAAATCAGAGAGGAATAGCCCTCTTTGTGCTCTCTTAGTTCAGGTACTTACTCCCAGGTGGTGATGGCCTCAGCCTGTGCTGAGCCTGTCACTGGGTTAGCCCAGCTAGGGATGCTGGTTTGTGGCAGGGAAGGCTCTAAGGGAGCTCTGGTGGACCCTCCTGGAGGTGCCCAGGGCAGTGGCTGAGGCCATCAGTGATCCTTGCAGTCCTTAACTGTGGGGCTATTTTATTTCTGCACCACATCCTGCTTTAGTCAAACCTGCAGAATCATGGAATCCCAGAGTGGTTTGGGTTAGAAGGGACTTTAAAGGTTATCTAATTACAGCCCCCTGCTGTGGGCAGGGACATCTTCCACTGTCCCAGGTTGCTCCAAGCCATGTCCAATGTCACCTTGAGCACTTTCAGGGATGAGGCAACCACAGCTTCTCTGTACCAAGGCCTCCCCACGCTCATAGGGAAGAATTTTTTCTGAACAGGATGTGGAGAATGAACTGTTCAGGTGTTTGGTGCCAAAGTCCCTGGCTGCTGCCATAGTAAGTACTCTGTTCAAGTTAGTGGTTTTCAGGGGACCCTGCTTTGTATGTAAATGGTTCTTTTGGACTTTACATTTCTAAACAAGATTTCATTTCAGTAATTAGTATGTGTCAGTATATTTTTTTAATAAGAACTTGGGAGCCTGTGAAATGGTCCAGTTGTTCTTGGTGCTTGGGAAAGAAAAATCTGCTGTGTGTAAGGTAATGTAATTACTTTTCTAAAGGAGCTTTTATTATGCATCTAATGTACATTTACTGTATTTTATAGACCCAAATAAAACCAGAACAGAATGAATAAGCCATTTTGGTCCATTGAGTAAATAAAAGATGTAAAGAATTTATAAATACGTATTTAGTCAGCAGAGTTGATTGGCCACTCTGCAACTGCTCCAATGTCTCAGTAATCCAAGTTTAATAGCCTTCCATAAATATTTCCTTGTTTGTCATGAGACAGGAGTTATTTATCCATGCCATGCTGCTTGCTTGTGTTTGATGAGAACTTTTGAGGACTATTAGACAGGTTTGTTGATTTGCATATAACATAATGAGCACTGTGTTTATGAAGTAGCATGAGAGCGATCCTCATATTTTTGTCCCCATCTCCTCCTCATTATTATCCTTGTCTCTCCCTCATAGATGGTCTGTCTTATTGTCATTGTTTCTGCTCTCAGTTTTAGTGAGGTTAAGATGTGCCTTCTTTCTGCTGAACTTCTAAGTTGTCTGATAAAGTATCTCCAACAATGTGACAGTCATTAGGGCTGAGTATCAGCCCTAGATGCCTTTTTTTAATTGAGTGTAAAACTATTTGACTCATTTCAGGTATTGTGGAACTCATCCAGTAACATGTTTTACCAGGATGAAACTAGCATATGTGAAAAGTGATTCTGGACCTGTTGACTTCAAAGCTGGTTCCTTCCAAAGGCATAAGTTGGATTTTGGCTTTTAAATTTGTTCAGCACAGGGAACCAGCTCTGTTATCAATGTATCTGTTCCTGGGGTTTGTGTGCACAATAGTTGTTGCAAAGGCTGAAATCTATCTTGCGCAGCCAGCAGATTATAGCATCAAATTATGCTCTAGCTTGGAAAATAAAATAATACAAGAAAAAAGTGTTTTGTTTTCCATCTGCAGATTTGGAAATTTTTCAAAATGTCACTTCTTACAAGATTTCAATTTAGTTTCTCATTGCAACTGCAAAGTAGGTGACAGTGGCATGCAGTGCCCCCGCTTCTAGTTGTTTTGCTTTTCCCATTGAAATTCTATGATGTGAATTGCCTATAATAGGATCTTTTTTCATTACTTTTCATATCTGAATGCTTTAAAGAATATTTTTCTCTCACTTATTGAAGTTAGGTTTTTCTATTATCCCGGGTTTTGTTCCTTAGAATTATTTCTTCTTTACCCATGCTTGTTTTTCAAAAATTATTAGTTTTCCCTAATTTATATAATAGTCATATTTAGGTTTGAACTCCTGTTTCCTGTTAAGTACAGAAGTTCATCAGCTGCTTTTAATAGAACCAACATTGTGGTAACCATTATTCCCTGGGAAATAGAATCAGTGAAGCCAGAAATTGGAAGCAACCCTTTGCAGCTTCTCTGCTGTTACCAATGCATCCAAGTCTGTGAGCACCAATGTCAGTGAGGGGTGATCCATTGCCAGAGACATTTTTTATGGGAAAACAGCAGTTCGTGGAAATAGAGGGTGGCTGTGGTTTGAGGAGATATCCCAGCCTGTGATGTGCCTGTGTGTGCACCCCAAGGTGCTGATGGGATTTCCCTGCTGTGCAGGAGTTCATCCATCCTACATCTGAACATTTGCAATGATGAAATAACTGTGTGACCCACAGAAAATTCTGATGAGAAGTACATTCTCCTAACTCTGTCATAATACTTTAAGCAGGGACCCTCAGCAGCAGACACAATGAGACCTGAGTGGGTCTGTCCGAGGGGCTCATGGTCTTGCTGCTCTGGGGGGCTGGACTGGTGTGCCTTTTCCTGATGCTGATTTTGGAGTGAGCAGCTGGAGTCATAGGAAAGTTGGAGAGAAGTACAGATTTTTACATGCTTTTAAAATCAAGCTGGGTTTTGCCATCATGATGGTGAACTGGTCAACCAGGGCTGCAGTGTGTGTGCTGGATATAGAACATAGGACTGTAACAGCTTCTAGTGGGCTAGGGGTCTCAAAACCAGTAAGGAGCAGCTCTTTACTGTAAGGCAGACCATGTGGATTAAGTCAAAGCCCTTACCTACCCAGAAAGCCCTAACTGCTCCTCAGTGCTACAAGGTGTTCAATTAGAGCTAAGTCTTCACATAAAGGTAGCAGTAAAGGAGCAGAGAGAGTAAAGGAAGGAGCAGTAAAGTAAAAGTAAAAGAAAAAAAGTAAAACTAAAGTAGTAAAGTAAAAGGAGTAGTAAAGAGCAGAAAGACTCTTTTCCTTTTGGATATGTAATAAATGCTTCCTGCATGGGTAGATTTGCATTTGGATGACACCTCTAAGTATATTCCAAACAGGTCAGCTGGATTAGAGAATGTGCTAAGTGATCATTTTTGCTGAGTTGTGGTTTGTATTAGCACTGGATCATCCTAACATGTCCTGGGAAGCATGGAGGTGCTGGTGAAGTAATTGGGCTCTGAGTGAACTTCAGAAAGGTTTCTGTTTGACTGTGAGACAGTGCTGAGAATGACTCTTTCACCCTTTTAATGTTCACCCAGTGTAAATAACATCACCAGAATAAGTCCTGCCTGGTCTGTCCGTCAGGCATTGTGATTCCCTCTTCAAAGGAAGTGTGTTCATCCTTGTTTATCACACCTGAGCTGTGTTCCCTCTGATTAGATGATCCCATCATCATTCATGCATTTTTCACTGAGCACCCCTAGTATTCTAAAACAGAATTAATAATTACAGCCCTCTGTCTTTCACCCCTCTGCCTGTCCAGGAGGCAGAAGCTCTAATGTGATTATTTCTTAGCATGCAGTTTGTTCACTAGAGGGTGAGAGGCTGTTCTTGTCGGGAGATCCGTGCTGCTGGCCTGGCTGAACACCTCTGCACAAACATGGATTTCTCTCTGTTTCGGAAACCTGCGGGATTATTTTCAATTTCAAATGTCACAGTGATTAATATTTGGAATAACTGAAACATATTTTATTGTACTCATTTAACAACAGGACTATGGTGAAAATCATTAGAAGTATCCAACTTACTTTCCTTTGTATCCAGGAGCTAATTTTGACTCAGTCCTCTACCCGTGGAGTTCCCATTTCACTTTCCTGATTTTTTAGCAATAATTTTCAGACCTTCCTTTAAACCAAACCTGTTGTTCGTTCTTCAAGTGTGTTCCCAGGGGACAAGAGGATTTCTGTCAAAGCAGCAGAGCAATTCCTTTCAGGAAGCTGAGTGAAGGCAGGGAGGTGTGGGGAGGGGGCCGGCGGCTCGGTGTGTGCGTGCCCCCGTTGCTGATGTGCTGATCAGCACACGGCTGGTGTGAGCAGGGCTCTCCAGGGAGAGGCAGCTCCAGCGGGAGAGCCCTTAATATCCAGCCGTTCTGTCAGTGGGAGCTAAGCACAGTGCACTTATTTAATTTAGACATTAAATCTCTTTCTTAGCACAAACAAACACTCCTTTGCTGGCTTAAAATTCTCCTCGGCAGCTGTGTGGATGGAGCTTTTGTCTGCAAGTCTGCTCTTCTGGGAGGGGCTGGGAGGGGATGTGATCACAGAAATATGGGATTGTTAAGGCTGGGAAAAAGCCTCTAGGATCATTGAATCCAGGCATTAACCTGGCACTGCCGAGTTCCTGGGAGCTCTCCCAAGCCCTGTGCTGACCCATGCTGGCTGGTCACTGCTGGGGTGAGGGATCTCCATGTCCTTGGAGGCTCCAAGGGCTTTGGGTCATTAAAATTAATTAGAGGTGGTTGGTCAGAGCTGCTCTGTTGGGTTTTCAATGGAAATTAGCAGGCAGAAACTCAACCCCAAACTAGATGTTTTTAGGTCACTTGCAAAATCCAATCTCCAGCATGTAAACAGGCACCCTCCAGCATTACTTTACAGGTAAAGTGTATTTGAGCAAGAATAAGATCAGATGAGCTAATAATTATTAAAACTGGGATTTGTGCTGGCTTAAATACAACAAGAATTTATGGTTTTTTTGTTTGTTTGTTTTTTTACTTCTGGTGAGAAGGGGTGAGATTTTGCATCTTCATGAAGGGATGAAGCTTAGCATTGTCTAGATCTTCAGTGAAACAAATTCCTCACTACTTGATGCTACACATTCTGCAGTAAAAATGAATGTTATTTGCCACAAATACCACCTTATGTTAGTATGTCAGTGATTCTTTTTAATTACTGGAAAGATTGCTGGTGCTACCCTTGTTTTCCTACAGGCAGTGCCATGTGACAGAAAGGTCTGAGGTTTCCAGGAACATAGGCACAAGCTACAGGCAAAGTTTTCTAAAGCCAAAGGGTTGTGTTTTGTTTAACAAGAATTATTTATCCTTGAGAAAACACACAAACTTTCTTTTTTTAGGTCAGATAAAAATCCGTTTTCTGTGCTGATAATTTATCAAGCACTAGAATATGAAGGTTGTGGTTTGTAGGGAGAGGTATCTTTTACTTTACATCTGAGAGAGAAGGAAATGTGGGAAGCTCTTGAGCACAGGAACTGTTCATCAGATCTATAACATTAATGGCAACTGCCAGATAGTGAATTCACTCCCTTTATACTTGAACAGAATTTGCTGGTTTTAAAGTTAGTGTAAACACAGTCTTTTTACTTGCTATCAGAATCTAATGATGTGTGTTTGCCAGCTTTTAAGATAAAAACAGCTTTCAGGTCTCCTTATCTCCTTTGGAATTTTTTGGCATTTTTTTATTTGTTTGGTTTTTTGGTGGTTGGTTTTTTTTGTTTTTTTTTTTTTTGTCTTTCCTTTTTGAAAAAAAAATATAAAGAACTTTGGAGAGTGTTTTCTACTATGCCAGCTGACTGTAGGACTTGGATAAGAGTGTGATTTGGTAGCAAAAGCTTTGGAGGTACACTGTAATGGGGGGGGGGGATGACAGTGGAGTCTGAGATGGGCATGTTTCATTTTTCCTTTATTTATTTCTAGCTTATAATTTAGATTTGATATTTTGGGATTTTCTTGTTGGTGGCATAGATGAGGCCACCCTGCTCAGTGTCCCTTACAGTCCTGCTCTAAGTCCATTCTGTCCTCTTGAGAGTGGGGCCAAGGTTCCTGTCTATGTAGGGGTAATGTGTGTCTTAAGGAGTGCTGCAGTCTTCATGCTGTCATATGAAATGGTTTAGATTGGATATTAGGAAAATTTTCTTCACTGAAAGGGTTGTCAAGCCCTGGCACAGGCTGCCCAGGGCAGTGGTGGAGCCCGCATGGAGAGCTTTAAAAGGCATGTAGAT
The DNA here is from genome assembly GCA_013401135.1 of Cettia cetti. NCBI lineage: Eukaryota > Metazoa > Chordata > Aves > Passeriformes > Sylviidae > Cettia > Cettia cetti. Next base: position 10,771 of record VZUI01027195.1, on the reverse strand, counting down.
GTGGCACTTGGGGACATGGTTAGTGGTGGATTTGGCAGTGCTGGATCAATGGCTGGACTCAGTGATCATACAGATGTTTTCCAACCTAAACATTTCTCTATTTCTATGTTTCATGTGTGGATGACATCATGGGGATTGCTGCTGACTGCCCAGCGTGTGGCACAGTCTCTGCATTAGCTCTCCTGGTTGTTACTTTGCCCAGAGCTAGACTTTATTTGGGAGGTGGGATGTTAGAAGTTAAAATTCATGGGGCAGATACTTGGATCAGATGATGTTTGTCAGGGTGTGATGCTGCATTCCTGGATCCCAGCTCTCTCCCTGTGGGTGCAGCCAGGCTGCCAGCTGGCACTGAGAGGTGAGAGATTTAGCTTCAATTCTCTACTTGTTTCTTGCACTGAGACCTTGGTCAGGATTTAATAGGAATTAAGCCTGATAGGAGAAGTTTAAAAGTAGTGATCACTTCTTTAGTGATGCATTTTTCCCCTCAAGATTTCCTTCTTCTGTGTCCTCTGATAGAAAAAAACACATGAAAACAGGGTTCACTGGAGTGCAAACATCACCAGAGCTGGTGTGATTTCAGAGATAAAATCAGCTGAAAGCTAATTATCATAATATTTAACTTTCTAATACTATCACAAGTGTCAATATCCTCTAATCTGATGGTCATGATGTTTCTTTTTCCTTACAGTGTTAGTGAATCCTTTAGGTCTCGCTGCCTGACAGAGGTAGTCTGTCATTGTTGTTGATCCAACTCTATTGACTCCAAGCTCTAAATAATTAAAATTGGGTGCTTATATTAGGAAAAAAGGCAAGAAACTTCAGTAGCAGGATATCCTGCAACACTGGAGTGCAGCATTGAGCATTTCCTTCTGTAATTGCTGTCTCTTAGTTTGCAAGAAAGACGTGACCCTCTGAGTTGAGATGGGCTGGTATTAGTGAGATAGGCAGCCGCACAGTTATTTGTGTAATTGCATAATTATTTGTCTGAAAAAGTGAGAATTTTTTACATGGTGAGAAGAAAGCTCTCCTTTCTAGGTGGGACTAATGTGGAGCATATTTTAATGTATCACTTGGAGGAGGAAAATGCACAGCAAGAAGCTTCTGTTGCTGTTTCTTGCTGTTGTTGCATTTTGTTTTTAAGATTAGGGGCACAGCAAAGTGGCTGGTCGTTGAAGGTCATGAGCCAAGACCCCATCCCTGACATGTCATGTCTTACTAAAACTTTTGAGGAACCAAACCAAAATACCATGAGCTAGACTCTCTTGGTGCCTGAGAGGCTCCATCTATTCTGGTACTTCCAGTAGCAGAAGCAAAGAAGAAATTTTATGAACTAAAAATAGTCCTATTGATTGCTGGAGCTTAGTTAGTGATTTCTCTGTACGCAAACCTCGTTCGGTTGCTATTTTCTGCCTTTGTCGTGATTTCAGTGAGGGAGGTGTAAAGGAAAGGTAGTATCAATTGACCTAAATACAGGCTGTAAGTGGAAAAGCAGCCATAGCATTGGGAAGGGCAACAGGGGGATGCTGGCTCCTCTGGGATGCTGGTGCTCCAGTGTTTTATCTTGTACCAGCCCTGCTTGTGCTGGGTGTATGGATTTACTGGGTTTATGTGCATTATTTCAGCAATAAGTTGCTTGACTTTAAGTCAGGGTATAACTGATTAACCTCTTGTTTGGACACCCTAAGATGTATCTTGACTTATACCTATAGCTGAGTGACTTGGATGCAGTAATAATTTAACTCCTAAGTCACACAATTTTAAAAATAGCAGGAATTCTTTGTATTTTTATGCTGACTGTATGTAGGTTCTCAGATGAATTTCAGCATTTGATATTGAATTTTATTGACTGTTGGATCTTTACCCTGAAAGTCACTGTGTTATCTTAATCATAGCAAGTAACCTTTCTCATGTGTGAAATGGGGGTAACACTGGGTAAACTTAGAAATGTTGCGTGGGGTGGTTGAAGTATTTTGGTCTCATTAAAATAAAGCTGTGTGAGTGTGTGCCAGCAATGCACTTTGCTTTCTGCCCAGCTTCTGCTGATGACACTTTGTGGATCAGTGAGCCAGGTATAGAAACCTGCTAAAATTACTGATGGACTGGGGTCCACTGTGATAGTTGGGTCAGAACTTGCCTGGTATTGATGTATGGGGTTTGAATTTTCCTTAGCAGCATACCTTGCAAAGTCTGCAGGGCATCCCTCTCTTATTTAAGCTCCTGATTCAGGAGGGGTGATAGGCTGTCACTCAGGCTGTTGTCCCCTACTGATGGATGTGTAGAAGGAAAGGCATGTGGCAGGACCACGAAGAAGCCTAGAGTGGGGACCTCTGTGCCTGGTGAAGGCATCATCTGCTGTGCGTCTCTGGTCCCCTATCCAGTAGGCTCCTTTCTGCAACATAGTTCAGACTGAAGTGTGCCTGATACTGTCAGAAGTCAAATATAAAATTATATGTGGACATTACATCTTTGGGAACCTCATTGAAATATCTCTGGTTCCTGCTGTGCTTGCTTTGCAATACTGCATCATGTGTGGGTGGGCAGGGAAAGGGATTCTTGACATCTCTTAAGAAAGAGCTTTAAAACTCTCCTCTGGAAGGAAACTTAATAGCTGAAGGAAAGTTGATAGGATCCCCCATGAAGACAGCAGCAAAATGGAAAGGCTGTCAGGGACCTTGCTTGCTGCAGGGAGGAAAACTAGGAGGGAGGTGTAGGAAGATGAGGGAAATCTCAATTTTTGTCCTGTAACCATTAGAAAGGGTGAGAGAAAAGAGTGAGCGGAATGAAAGGGAAGCAAGTACTTGGGAAGGCAAAAGCCCCAGGTCTAGTCTGCTTTACCAACCTAAAACCTGATTGACTTAGTTATTCATGGAGGTGAAGCAGTGGCTTCCAGGATGCTAGGAGATAGATTTGCTTTCTGCAAAAATTACTTGCCAGGCAGCTGCTGGTGCTTTCCAGTGCTTTTCCTGTGTGCCTATTTGGACCCAGTGGTTTTCCTGTTGCAGAACTCGAAAGAATAAAGCTTGACATCCTTAGGTTCACTCTAAAGGGAAACAGAGGGCATTTTGGCATGGCATGCCATGACAGATACTGGCATCCTTTCAATGCTGAAAGCTTGCTGTGTGCTCTGGTCCATAGGGTATTGCTGGCCTCACTTCTGCATGGAAAACTGTCCTTCTGCCCCAAATTTCCCTGTAAGTCATGGCCTCTTTCCCATGACCCTGCAGCATTGCTGTGGGTCAGGTCTGCTTGCTGAGCTGCCTTCACTCCCCTCAGCCCGTGCTGCTCACTCTGTGTCTGGTGGCAGCAGTGGGAGTTGTGTGCCTGGCTGTGTTTGCAAATTTGGCCTTTAGCTGCTTGGTCTCCCGTTTTGTTGACGGCTGGAGAGATCATACAGAACATACAGAGGGACGTGGCTGTGTGCAGTGAATAATGATGAAATGCCTGGTTTGTGTTACTGCTTGAGCTCAGTTTGAAAGAACCTTTGTGGTGTTTGTGTTCAGAGCTTCTCTTGAAACAAGGGCAAGCTTAAAGGGAAAGGAAAAGTGACAGAATTTCACATCCCAGCCACCACCTCCTGAAGCAGCACTCCTCTGTCTCTCAGGCATCACTGTGCCCCTTCCAGAAACCCTCCCTACCTTTAACAAGTAGCACTAAGAATGCTGGAGGTGAATTATCTTTAGAGGAGAACTCTGCTGTCAGAGTGGGTTTGGCTGCTCTGTTTAGCTGTGCTGAATTATTTTGGATAGATGTTTCTGTGGTATGGACCAGCCTCCAATGACTCTGTAATGCACAGCTCTGCAAAACAGCTTTTTAGAGCTCTCTTGGGAAGGCAGTGCTTTCCACTGAGAGAGAGGTGAGACTGCAAGGGCTGCACTTACCTTCCTCAAAAACAAATAAACATTTCAGCAGCGAGAGGTAACAAAGTGTTATCCTGGTCTTTTGTGACAGCTTTCTTTGAATAGAGCAAGGCTTTGTTAATACTGTAGTACTGGGCAATACTCTGCAGCTTACATTTGCAAAATCTTTCCAGTTTTGTATTTCATTATTTGAACAGATCTTACTCATCCCTAAAGGTTTTTGCTGTAGTAAAGGAAAAGCAGATGTGTGTACATGTGATCCAGAGTCGTGAAAGAATGTGGGTATGCACACTTACTTTTTTCTTTCAAATAGGAGATTCAGACAGAATAAAAGGTCTTTCTTTCATGGCCATCTGTGATCTTCCGTTCAGTTAAACTGAGGGACTCCATATCCTGGGAGTGCAGGAACCTGGAATCAGGAGCCTATGTGTGCATTTAGTGTAAATGCAGTATGCTTGAACCAGGAAGGCATGGCAGCAACCCACCAGCTCATCCCATTTTCAGTACTGACTGTCCTGGATTTTGCTCCTGGCTTCTTACCTGTAGGAGGTGAGAGAAGACTGGAGCCTTTACAGATTTGTCCATGGTCATGGGGAACACAAAAAAGGGCACATGGTTACATCAGCAGGAATAGATCATGAGCACAGTGCTTTATCTAGAGCTAGTGAAGATTTTACCACAAATAATTCATCCTGCTCTGTCCTTCTTATCTCTCCCTCAGCCTTGCAAAATGTATTTCACATACACAGTATCTCCCTGCTTGAGCCAGTTATCTGCCTCTCAACAGCTACTTATTCTTCCAAAGTACTCTATTACTGCTTGGATTTGATTTTTATATACATACAATCATTTTGCTATTTGCTGCTTGTGTGTGGATGCAAAACTGCCTTAGCTCCCTGCACTCCATCTTGCTGCAGTATTGATGTTGCTATACATGGTGGTAAAATTAATTAAATTATGTTCTCTATTTATGAACTAGTTTATTACTTTAATTATTTATTGCTACTGCAGCTAATTTGATTTAGGCAATATTTAGTTCTGTTTCAGTAACTTCATTTTAAAAACAAACTGCTGGTTTGAATTCATTGGCATTAAGAACCTGTTATTGATTAGTTTGGCCTCAGACTGTGTGATGAGGAGAGTGGCTGTGTGCCATGCTAAGCCTTCAGTCCAGAATGTTAACAGCAAGCTGCACTTATTTTTATGGGAATATTTCTTTGATAAGTGTATGAAGGCTTGCAGTGTATAAGGAAAGTCAAAGCCCTTCAACAATTTCTGTGTCCTGAGCTTATCTTTATAAAAAAGAATAAACTAAAGAATGCAGAACTGTATAACTGCCACTACATCTCCCACTTTTGTGCCTCCATCACAGTGTTCAGACGCCCTTTACTACAGTTTTTTGTTGGGAATTGGTAATATCACCTGTAGGGGTGACATTCAGTCAGCTCATCTGTGTCTCTCTTCAGTTCTGCTCTCCAATTTGAAAAGCTTAATTCAAAACCTGTTAAAATCAATCATAAGACTTCCACTTTCTCTTTATTTCATGCCATAGCTCCAATAACTCCCTGGCTTTTCTCTGTGTTGCCACTTTCTGCTGACTCTTCATGATTTAAAGATGAAGAGGTTAAATGGCTTCTCTTCTACCATTGCCAATTACCTCTGATAAAGCTCAAGGGCTACACTTGAGAGCAGAAAAGAAAGGTCTTTTTTGTAAATAAGACTTCAAGGTTGGTTTGCAGACTGTTCTTGAGGGGTGATCTTGCTTTTCTGTCCATCCCATAGTGACAGTCTGTTTTTGGTGACCTGCCCTGCCATGACCCTGCAAGGCTATGTCCAGAGGTGAGGAATCATCTTGAAGGCTTTAATGCCAGTTCTTTTGCTCTGCAGTAGCTACCCTGATCAGTCTTTCTCTTTGGAAATGAAGAAAGCCAACATGGTCCAAAGGTCCAGGGATCTTTTCAGGTGGTGAGCCACAGCACTGGGTTTGTTCACAGCCCATTGGAAGATGTGCCAGTTCAGCTCTCCTGTCACCAAGCCAAGGAGGTGGTGCTGCTGCCCAGCCACTGGAGGCTGGGGCTCTGCTCCACTCCATGGTTCTTGCATTGGGTCTGGAAAGCTGCAATTTCAGGTCTTTGCCTCAGATGCCGCACGTGCTTCCCAACAGATATAAAATGCTGTGGGTCCTCGTGGTTTTCTCCTCTTCTAGAGATGCATATCATCCTTTTTTCTTCTCTTGAGCTCTTCTATGGGAAAGTGAAGGGCTGAGAGAGGCTTTTGTGTAACCTCCTTACTCTGATGAGTATCTATTGTGGTTTGACACTGATAACAAATTCTGGAGTTATCTTCAAAACCACATTAAACACACATCCCCCATGGATCCCCGGGGGCTGTGGGTGGATCTCTGCATCCCTGGGGATCCCTAGGGGCCGTGGGTGGATCTCTGCCTCACCATGGGCTCGCCACAGCTGCAGAGGAATCTCAGTTCTGCCCCCTGGGGCACCTCCTGCCCTCCTCCACTGATCCTGGTATTGCCAGGTTCTTTCCCTCCCAGGTTCTCACCTGGCTTCTTCACTTCTCTGGCTGGGAAAAAGCTGTGCCCACTTTGTTTTGATTTTCTTCTCAAATCTGTTCTCACAGAGGCATTTCCAGCCTCTCTCGTTGTCCAGCCTTGGCCAGCAGCCTGTCCATCTTCAGAGCCATCAGGGACTGGCTCTGCTGGACATGGTGGAAGCTTCCAGCAGCTTCCCACAGGAGCCACCTCTGTGGCCCCTGCTATCAAAAACCAGGCCATGCAAAGCCAAGACAGTGTCCTTTACTTATTCTATGCAGCAGTGTGTTGTTTACAGCATATGCAGTGACATTAAACAGCTGCTACTTCTCAAGCCAGAGGTAGCTGCAGCAGTCCTGGAGTGCCTGTGTAAGCTCATGTCAAATCCCCGTGGATGAAGGGCTCTATTAAAAATGTAAGATCATTATCACTAATCTTGAAAGTGGACCAATGCATTTAACATATATGATTATAAACTTTGAAACAAGATGATTTCATCTGGTGGAGCATGTGGGAATTGTTTTTTCATTATCATGTTTTTGAGAGTGAAAACTCTTCCTGTTCTCTCAGAGGATTTTGTGGGATTAGATGCTTGCTGTTTGCTGTTGCATATTCCTGCAAATCTTTGTATAATTATGCGCATCTCTAGTTTACTCTGCATCCTTCTTGGGAGGTTGTGCATGGCCTTCCCCAGTGATGTGCAGGGATGGTTCCCTTTGGATGGCAGGGAAAATAAGGAGAAGCTTTTCCCATGATCAGTTTGAAAAATGATCTGACAATATGTGCAGGAGTTTACTGATGTGGCAAAGTACTTTCTTGTGCAATCAATTTGGAATAACCGTACTGACTCAGAAAAATCATCTGATAAAGTGATTTATATGAATGATATTTTCAGTATGAAATGCAATAGCAACTATGCACTGATACTTTCACTGAAGGTGAATTCCTTTCTAAACCCCTGACAGCAGGTCTCACTGTCCAGCCAGCAGCTCTGACCACACATTTGCAGAGGTCTTTGGTCCTGGTGATTGAAACTTTTGCTTATGAAGAAAGTGCTTTCTCAGTTGGATTTAAGATAAGTGGTACAGTCAAAAAGTCACTATGAGAATGTGTTTTTATCTGATAAGGACAGCTCATTCAAGTATGGATTTTAAAACTATAAGGCTGTTTGCTATTGCGACAAAAACTGATCTTAGACTTTTCTATTAGAATAAAGCCCAGTAAGGGCAGAACCAAAGTATCTAAATCTAAAATAAATAAAGACTTCATTTCATCAATTTAGCTGCCTGGTTGTTGCTCCTCATTTTCAGGAACTTTACTAGAAAGGAGATGCAGAGGAGGAGAGAAAGAGGTAAATAGTGTGAGAATAGGAAGGGAAAGGGGTACTTGGAGATGGTGCAATTTCTATGCTTGGCTGGGATATCGAGCTGATGTGTTGAAGAGGTAGCAGCTTTTTGGAAGTGTGGGACCAGGCAAGTGTAAAAGTGGTGGAAACATCTTGTAATGGAAAATGCTCAAATTCCTACCAGGGAAGAACCATGGTAGGCTTATAATTTTTTTTTTTTTTTTTTCAAAAATAATCTACTTCTGGCCAGCCAAGCATGTTTAAATTTGATCAGTGCATAAGGCTCTTAAGTCACATCCTTTCACATGATGTTTTAAGAGTATTAAGTTTTTCTTGAGATGTTTCTTTCCTGTTTCCAGAGAGGAGGAGAAATTGATGGGGGAGCAAGCAAAGCAAGGTTACTTGGGAATAAGGATACTCCAGAGAGTCTTACAGAGTAAAAGTTCAATGGGAAGTTTCTCCCTGCTCTTTTTGGATAGAAACAGTACAGTACAGGCAGAAAGAGTGACAGAGAAAAGAGAAACTTGTAAATAATTTGAGCAGTACTAGCATATAATATAATTTGAGCATATGACCTCTCATAATTTCTTGCCCACATCTGAAAGACACAATAAGGCTGGCTTTGCTGCAAGGTCTCAGCCAGCTTCAGGTCTTGGTGTCTTAAATCTTAATGATCTTTTCACAAAGAAGATGTGAGTAAAATGGTGTCTTTTTGCAGACTTTTAAAACTTAATTATTTTACAAAGGTAAACTTAATTAATAGAATCAATTGACACCTGCAGCTGAACCAGCTAACACATTCTCTTTCCTCAAATGTTTAACCTCAACTAATTAATACTATTGTGCAGTCTGCTATAGCCTCCCTAACTTTGTTCAGCCATGTGGAAGCCAGGAGTTTCTTTTGTTAGAACTCAGAGTTTGGACTTAATGATCTTGGAGGTCTTTTCCAACATAAATGAGCCTGTGATTTAACTGTAACATCCATTCCAAATCCAAAATCTACACTTTCTTGTGGAGATAGGAGTGTTTAAGATGCATTTCTTACTTTTCAGTGGGGCACTGTAATTACCAAACCTGATTCCACTGAGCACATCTCTGTGGCTCCACATAGAGGTCATTCATTCCTCCAGAAAAAAACATTTCAAATCTTGTCAAAGTCAGAAACTTAGGAGCACGTACAATATGTGATTTAAAACAGAGGAACTCCTGTTATGCCTCTTGCTTCATTTTTAAAGCAATTCTATCAAGAGAATTTGAAATCAATGATTTTAAACTCCTCTGTGTATCCACATGTCTCAAGGAAGGACTGAGGATGTTGCTGAAAATTTAAATAATGACTTTGGAAACCAATAGCAACATGAAATGAGTATATCTGTCAGTCACTGCAGTCCCCCTGTGTGGCAGCAAAGCAGGCTTTAAAATACATCTGGTGAAACAGTGCCCTTTGTGGCATTGCACACCATTGTACTCCTCTTGATAAAGACAATTTTTAAGGGTTTTTCTTCTGTTAGCACAAAACAGGTGATTAAAGTCAGGTGAAGTTTTGTACTTGTACAGTGGCTTGATTATAACTTTAAAACATGATGGTTAATAAGAAAGATCAGAAGTAAAAGGGGATGTTAATTTTACTTGGTCTGTAATATTGCAGCAGTTATGTTCAATCATTTGTGAGACAGAAGGCTGTAAAATACATCCTGTAATGAGGTTACAGTAAAACCAAACATCATCATCAATAACAAAATCTCACTATTTATTTACTGATCTCTAAATAAAGTGTGATTGGAGTAAATATGATGGGAGACATTTAATTAAATGGAATGAAGAAGTGTTGTAAACATCACATTGCAATGACAACATAAAATTAATAAGTTGGCAGACCACATAGTTAAGACTCCAAAATGCGTTTATAATTATGTCCTTTTGATAAATGTTTCAGTGCCTCAGTGAATGCCTTCAAATTGATTCAAGGATATCCAAGTGCCATAGTACCTTGCCCAGCCTCTGTCAGGGCTGTTGTCCTTATTTTCAGTTAAAACATTGCAAGTAAAGAATATTTTCCATAAGAAAACCTGGCTAATACCCACAACTCCATAAAATGAAAATACAGCTTGCATTGGAAGGATTGATGAGTGTATTGTCACAATGTCAAACAGTTACGGTTGAGATGGCAGTAAATCTTTTTCTGAGAATTGCTTCTTTTCTCTTTTTGATATTTTCTGTAAAACATCAAAATACATTTTAATTGATCCAATTTCGCTAATATATTTCTGCTCCATTCTTCTGTTTTGTTTTGAAATTGCTGGATCCAGAAATGAGGATCCTGTGCCAAGAGGCAAACATTGTCTTAAGATGCAGTTCCTGCTAGATGTGTCATTTGGAATAGCTGATGAAGGCCAGAAGTCTTCTGCTTTACTGGGGTAGTTTGCTACTTTTATCCACCATGCAAAACTACTCTGTTGCATCTATGTAAATCCCTCCTCCTTTTTTGTGGTTTTTTTGGCTTTATTTTGTGGGTTTTTTGTGGGGTTTTTTTGGTTTTTTTGGGGGAGGGTTCTCATTCCTGAGCAATTCCCCATTTTTTGATTTTTTTGGGGCTTTTTTTTGAGTTTTTTTTTTGTTTGTTTTTTTTTTTTATTATTTTTTGGGGTGTCTCACCAAAATCGCTGCTGCAAAAATGACTCTGGAGGCTCCCGGTTCGACGACAACGCTGCGGGCAGGGGCTCCCCAAAACCGGGGGGGCCGTGGGGGGCTCCCATTTGGGTTTGGGGGTCGATTTCCCCTTCCCAGCCCCCCGGGGCTTTTCTGGGGGGGTCTCGGGGGGGCTCCCCCGTTCCCTCAGGGTGTAGGAGGCCGAGAAGCCGTCGGCGGTGACGCTCAGATCCGACACGAACTGCACCAGCAGCTCCGGGGAGCTGGAGAGGAGGGGGCTGGGGGGGCACGGGGAGGGGTCAGGGGGGGATTTGGGGGATCCTGGGTGCGGTTTGAGGGGTCCTGGGTGGGGTTTGGGGAGGTTTAGGGGGT
>VZUI01027191.1:0-20390 GCA_013401135.1 Cettia cetti | reverse complement strand
CTATATCTATATCTATATCTATATCTATATCTATATCTATATCTATATCTATATCTATATCTATATCTATCTATATCTATATCTATATCTATATCTATATCTATATCTATATCTATATCTAATGTAAATATAATTTCTATTCTATTCTATATTTATCATTATAGAATATCTTATATAATTAATAGATAATTTATTTTTATATATTTATAATATAAAAATTGAATATAAAAATTATATTTATTTTTATATAATTTATATATATTTATTTATATATAATTTGTAACTACTATTATGAGTTATACAATATGTATATTATATACTATATATATAATATTATATATAGTATATATTTATATTATAAATATAATTTACAGCTTGCCCTCTAAATTATAAGTCCCTACTGCACAGCAGTGCTCTGCTACCACTTCCCAGCGCTGGTGGGAATTTTAGGGAATTTAGGGAATTTAGGATTTTAGCAATTTAGGGAATTTTAGGGTGAGAAGCTGGGGCAGCTGTGTGTGTTCAGTGCTGCCGTGCATCATGGGGTTGGGGGAGTTCACCCGTGCAGGGGTGTGTGGATGCTCCTCAGCTCCAGCCCCGCAGCAGCACCTGCCCCCCAGCAGCTCCCTGTGCCTGGAGAGGGAATCTCTGCCTTTAATTTGGAATAAAACACGCAGAGGAGGAATCCTGAGGTGGCTTTGTTTGTCACCTGCAGCTTCAACTCCCGTTTAAATCGGGTTTTTTCAGTGTTGTGGTGCCTTTGATCTGGCACTCACATCAGAGCAGCAGAGCCCTCCTCACACAGCGGCTTTGTGCTGTCTGCAGGCAAACAAGAGACCTCCAGAGTGGGTTTGACAGAGCCACGTGCTCCCACCAGGCCTCCAGAAGCAGGATTTCCCATTTCCCAAATCAGTGTTTGCCTGCAGCAGAAACTCCCAGGCAAGGGGAAACTCCTGCTCTCCAGAGCTGCAATTCCTGTTCCCTCTGCATCATCCTGACCCCATCCCTCCATCAGGACACTCTGATTCTCCAGAGCTGGAATTCTTTCTCCTCCTGCATCATCCTCACCCCATCCCTCCATCAGGACACTCTGATTCTCCAGAGCTGGAATTCTTTCTCCTCCTGCATCATCCTGACCCCATCCCTCCATCAGGACACTCTGATTCTCCAGAGCTGGAATTCTTGCTCCCCCTGCATCATCCTCACCCCATCCCTCCATCAGGACACTCTGATTCTCCAGAGCTGCAATTCCTGTTCCCTCTGCATCATCCTGACCCCATCCCTCCGTCAGGACACTCTGATTCTCCAGAGCTGCAATTCTTGCTCCTCCTGCATCATTCTCACCCCATCCCTCCATCAGGACACTCTGATTCTCCAAAGCTGCAATTCTTGCTCCTCCTGCATCATCCTCACCCCATCCCTCCATCAGGACACTCTGATTCTCCAGAGCTGGAATTCTTGCTCCCCCTGCATCATCCTGACCCCATCGCTCCACGGGGACACTCAGAGCAGAGCTGTGGTGTGTGACAGATGCTGGCTGGGCCCAGCACTGACAGATGAATGCTGAAACTGTGAAAATTTTTGCAGCCAAAGCAAAACTGGCAAATGTTTGGCTCCACTGTAACGTTTACAGCCCTTCCAGGCATGCAGAGCAAAGACCAGCTCTGATTTCATTGACCTGTGCCACCCCTCAAGTCTTAGAAACACTCTTTTATTTTATTTTTATTTTATTCCCCATTCTGCCCTCACCACACTTTTAAGCAGGGTGGGAAATCCCTCTGCTTTGTTTCCTTTGAAAGAGCACAGCTGCACGAAGTGCTGGCTGCTTTCACCTCCAAACTTTATTTTTCTGACATAAATAGTGAGGATTCACCTCTTGTATCTCCTCAGCCCCCCTTCAAAATGCTTTTTCATCTCCACGAGCACCTCATGTATCGCAGGACAGATATGGAGCATGACTGAAAAGCACACTGGAAAGGAAAAGGAGGCTTTTTTTTTCTTTTTAAAGGAATAAAAAAAGTCTTTCCTGGCTGAAGAGGTGAGGGGCAAAGGAGCAGCAGTGCTGCCCACGTGCCCTGAGCAGGATTTTGCACTTTGGATCTGTCCCAAGGTCCCACTGCTCACTTCCCTGGGAGGGATGAGAAGGGAGCTCCCTCTCTCCTGGGCAGTTCTGCAGTTGTGTGTCTTTGTGAGCACATTAAATACTCCTTAAACCGGGCAAAGGGCTGGCCCTGGCCAGAAGTCAGCCCTGATAATCCAGCTGGGGGGACTTTGTGCCAGGAGATTGTGGGGACACATGCTGGGCACACCTGTCCCAGGTGTGGCTTTGCCCTTGGCTCGTGGCAGTGCTCAGAGGCCAAAGAGGATCATCCTGATGTTTCCTGAATAACCTGTGGATATTGGGCTTCTCTGCTGTCGTGGAATTGTTGAATCATTTAGGTTGGAAAATCCATGGAGTCCAACCATTCCCCAGTGCTGCCAAGGCCACCAGTGCCCCGTGTCCCCAAGTGCCACCTCCACGTGGATTTAAACCCCTCCAGGCATGGGAACTCCACCCCTGTGCTCTGTGGATTCTGGCCTCAAGTGTTCCCATGTCCAGGAGCCTCCAGAGCTGCAGGAGATCCCTAAGCAGAGCAAGGAGAAAATGGAGCAGCAGCACCTCAGTGCCCATTTCTCCTCATCCCACGGGATCCTGGTGCAGCCTTTCTGCCCTCCAGATCCCAAATCCCACACAACTAAAGTGGGATTTGCCCTCCCTGCTCAGGCCAGAAGGCAGCTAAAACCAAAACAGGCTTTTGTGTCCTCAAAGCAGTCTGGGAATTGAAGTGTGCACAGGGTTCAGTGCAAATAGAAGTTTGCTGTCCACATTAAAGTCATCTTCCTCCACACCCTCTTTTCCAAGGCGTCCTTAAAACAGAATAACATCCTTGGGTGCATTTTCAATGGGTCTTTCCTGCTCTTTCTTCTTGGAATATCTGGCGTGGTCGTAGAAATAGATGATGATGAGAGAAGCAGCGTTCAGGAAGATGACGAGCAGCATGATCCAGTAGGAATATCCATAGCTGTGCTTGGAGCCAAGGTGTGTCTGCAGAGAGGTGGCACATCCGTGGGCCAGCTCCTCAGACAGGCTGTTTCCTTCCACGTTCACAGGGAAAAGGATCATGGCTATGAGGATGAGGAGCCCTGCAAAATAGAAATACACTTTTCAGAGGAGGAACTGTGCTGCTGTTTCTGTAGTCACCCCTTTAATCCTTGTCCTAGTCCTGGAAGTTTAATTATTTTATCTAATATTAGTAATTAGTAAACTATGGGAGCACTGAAAGATTTTTTGCTCCACCCAAGAGTATCTGACAGGTGTTTTGATATAGGCAATGACATAATCTAAAATTATTAGATTCTCATTGATTATTCTTAGATAAGGCCATTTAATTCAACTTTTTTTTCACTTAATTTAGTGCTGATGAGTTTTGTGTATTCACCCCTGGGTGACTTGTAAATGTTTGTTTGATATGAGCCAAATTCATGGATGGGCGGTCTCACAGTTGCATAACATAAAACCAGTTAGATAGATATCACAGCTGGATAAATTATCACAGCTGCATGAATATCCCAGCTGGATAAAGCCCTGAGCAGCCTGGTCAGTGCTCAGGGTTGGCCCAAGAGCTTGGAGACCTCCTGTTCTTTACAACTTGAGTCATTGGATGAGTCTGGAATAAGCCAAAAAAGTGATGACTTATTAGATCTGGGTCTATTTTTTACAGCCTCCCAAATGGAAAAGTTCAGTTGCTTTGACATTTATCTAAATATTGCTGCTGCATCTCTGCTTTCCTCGTGCCAACAGAGCTGTAATCTCTGCACTTTGGTGGAACAATTCCATTCCTTCTCTCCAGGCACCTCATCCTACCCCAGCTCACGCTGGAACAGCTTCATTTTTAATTCAGGAGAGCACTGGTAGGAGAATTAGGAACCTCCAAGATGACCTCCCACATTAAATGATGTGTGATTCGCCATAAAAATCCACCCACAGCAAAATAAACTTCCAGGCCACAGCACTTGCAGGGCTGTAAAAAGTAACCACAGCCCTCAGCCAACAGAAAAATTTATTTTCTCCCCAGTATTTATTTTGGCCAGCCCATGGTCCTTTCATTTCAGTCAGAGCTTGCAGGTTCAGGTGCTGGGCTCAGGAAAAACCTTGCTGTGGGATGAGACAATGATCTGCTTGTCTCAGAAATGAATTATTATCCAATTAGGCTTTTGTTCACTTTTCTTACTGTGTTTCACAGCTGTTCCAGCATCTGTGTTAAAAAATGGGGGATTTTCACACCTCCACCTGTTCTTGTAATAATTAAGATTATCTGCACTGTTCCCCTCCCACCAAGGGCTGGTTTTGTCCCCAGGACAGGGTGGTGCTGCTGGGGACACATTTTCCCTGGACCTGCAGAGCCTTTGAAGACCAAAATATCCGTGCTGAAGTACCCTGTAATCAGAAGTCTTAAAAGGAAATTATTCAAGTGCAAACCTATTATTAGAGGAACACCTAATCCTCTGGAGACTAATTAAGTGTGAGAGCTGCAGTCCTGCCCAGAGCAGGACAGGGAGGGCTGGGAGCAGCCAGGTCAATCCAAGCAGGAATGTGGCTTTCCACCTCCAGGAGCTATTGGGCAGATTCACAGCTCAAATGACTCAGCATCTCCACCTGTTTTTTATATGCTTAAGGAATGTTTAAACTTATTTTTGCCTGAGAATTTTATTTTTTTAAAGAGGGCAATAATTTTTGTCACGGCTCACTCCTCCAAACCACTGCCTCCTTATAAATACTATCATATAAATATTATTTTATTAATATGGAATATATTTTAGTAATATTCAAAGGATGCTTTTTCAGGTGTGCCAGCAGGCACAGTTAGAAAGCAACCCCAGAGAGCAGAAAGCATCTCCAGCTGTTTCCTCCTGCAGCTCCGGATTCCCCACAGGGGGGATTTAAGGAACACGAGGCCACTCACCGCACACGGAATTCCAGGTGTAGACTCCGACGGGCCCCAGGAATGTCTGGTAGGGGTTGCTGACAGTGTTGGTGCAGGTGAAGCCAGAGCTGAGCAGGGAGCTCAGCAGGGCCAGCACCAGCATTGTGATGGTGGCAACGTTCAGGCCCCTGGTGCCGGCGCCGCTCAGGGAATCCGTGACTGAAACACAGCGGGGTCACGTCAGGGACAGGGGCAGCAGCACAGGCTGGTGCCCGAGGAGTTTGGCTGTTCTGCTTTTCACATCCTGCACTGCTTAACTCTGAGCTCCATAAAGAGGGTGGTAAACTGTGTTCACGTTTAGGTCAGACAAAGCAATCGCTCTAGGCCTGAAACTCAAGGACACCGAATGGTGCCTTAAATTTTAGCTTTCATGTTTTCCAGATTCTGTGTTGATGCCTTGGGAAGGCTGAGCTGGAGCAGAGACTGGACAGAGACAGAGAATAAAGCAGAGATTTATTGAAAGGCCTCCAGGATTCACCTTGGGCAGGACAGGGCCTGGCCAGGGATACACCCAAGGTGGACCCAAAATGGACAAAGGGTGCCCAGGTCTCACACTTTGATCAGTTTGGGTCCATTTGCACTTTGGGGTTGAATTGTCCAATTCCAGCTCCAGGCTGTCAGGTCCCATCCTTCTTGTTCCTCCCTGCAGCCACCCTTGGTTGTGCTTTGGGGCTGAAAGTTGTCCTTGGTGTGCAGCAGGAGAAGGATTTGTGTTGTGTCCCTGCTGTGCAGAGCTGAGTGACCCTGCCTGTGAGCTCAGAGCTGCACCCTGGGCAGCACAGAGCCTGGAATAGATGAAAGCTGAAACTTCAGGCATCAGTACTGCATTGGTGTGTGACTCTGAACTTCATATGAAGTGTGAGCAAGTTCTCCTCACAGCTCAGTCAGTCAGAACAATCCTTTTCCAGCCCCAGAACCAAGGACACCATTGCAGCTTCAGGCCCAAAAAGTGCAAACAACAGGAATTGAGGAGAGCAAACTGGGAGGAAGGGACTGCAGAACCTGGAGCTGCAATTGGACAATTAACCCCAATATGGAAATGGACCAAAACTTATAAAAGTGTTAAAACTCGTGACTTGCTGTCCATCTTGGGTGTAGCCATGAGCAGGCTCTGGTACTGCCCGAGGTGTGTCCTTTGAAGGCCTTTTAATAAATACCTGCTTTATTCCTTTAACATTGTCCAGCCCCTGTTCCAGGTGGCCTCTCAAGGCATCAAGTACAGCCTCAGGGCCCAGAAATAAAAGTGAGTTGGAGGGGAGCAAACTGGGGGAATGTGACTTCATTACCTGAAGCTGCAGTTGGAGGATTAACCCCTGATATGTAAATGGACCAAGCTTATTTCTGTCTGAAAAACTTGTGACCATTGTCCATTCTGGGTGTAGCCTGCTGGGGAGGCTTCTTCTGCCCAAAATGTACCTGAAAGCCCTTCATTAAATATATCTGCTTTTATTCCCTAATCTTGCCTGGCCTCTGTTTTCAAGTGAGCCCAAACAAGGCATCAGGGAGACAGCCCCAGCTTGTGCCAGAGGGGTTAGATTGGAGATTTGGGAAAGTTTGCTCACAGAAAAAGGGTGGTCAAGCATTGGAAAAGGGAGTCACCATCGCTGGAAATGTCCTGAAAGTGCATGGCTGTGGCACTTGGGGATGTGGTTAAAGGCTGGACTCGATTATCCTGGAGAGCTTTTCCAACATTGATATTCCATGATTCTGTGATATCCTGCCCTGCCCAGTCTGGGGGGTTTGGAAAATCTTCTGACTTCCTGCCAGGGCTGTAATTAAAAGCTAATGAGCAGAGGTTTGGCTGATCTGAAGGGATTGGGATGGAGAAACTGCAGGAGGCTTGGACACAGCACCCAAACTAAATCCCATGGAGTGAAGGTACCTGGGCTGAAATAAATTCTTGCCTGCTAATCCTGCAGCTAACTGGGTAGTAAACTTCCATTTCATTTTACTTCTGTAAAAAATTTGCTCTGGACCAGGCCAGACAGGAATTTTTTGCCTAAACTGGATCAGAAATCTGGGTGTTCCTCTGCCAGTGTCTGGTCACCTCCACAAATGCCTATTTAAAACTCTGCTCCAATTTCCAACCCTGCTCCAGTTGTATTTCCTTTTAAAATAGCAGCAGTCCCTCACATGCATTAAATCTGACAGGGAAAACCTTCCCAAAACCCACTAAAGCTGCTGTCTGGATGGGTCAGGACAAATAAATCTGAGTGTGGTCATCCATGGGCAGATGAGGATGGCTGAGCTCATCTCCTGACTGGATCTGTCTCCGTGCCCTGCAGGAAAAACTTGGTGCAGGCAGGGCTGGCTCCTTTCTTTCAAAATAAAGGAGCAGCTCCTGTTTTCCACCAGGACAGGACGGGGTTCAGAGAGGGTTTGGCTCCCACAAGGCTGAGCTTTGTGGGCACGTGGCCCTGATCCCAAATCCTGCTCCCTCTTCTTCCCCAGCTTATTCCCAGATCATTCCCTGCTGTAGTTCCACGGCCCTTGTGGTCAAACCCTTCAGAACTGTCACCACTTTTTGCCTAAATCCTTCCAGTGCCTCAATAAGTTGATGGTAGCAAGAGACTCAGCCCCAAATGCAAACCCCTCCAAGTGTTGTTTTGTTGAGGTGAATGATTTTCCTCCTCTCAATCTGAAGATTGAAAAGGCAACTATAACGTGCTTTATGTTGTAACAAATACAGTGACAGTGTTTTGGAGCTCTGTTCAAATAGGTGTTGTGAGAGACAGACTTCTGTAGGAAAATCCCCCTTCTGTGCTGCTCTTGAACAGGGCCATTATTGTAAAATATTCAGGCAGTGCCTAACTGGGAGAAATCACAGCAGAAAAAAAAAAAATAGTAAAAAACCCATAAAGAGGAATAAACATAATAAAAAGAGCTGCTGGTAAGGAATGAAAAGGAGAATTCCTCTCACAGTTTATCTAATACTGCAGTACAAGTTAATTTCTGCTTGAGGCACTGGCAGGTAAGGTAAGGATGTGTTATGGAAATCAGTTGTAAATTTAAGCAATTTTGCTGGAAGAAAAGGAAAGTAGGGCATCCAGGGGATATCACTCAATGAAATGGAAGTGAGCAGGTTGTACCCTGCTCTGGGGCTGAAGCAGCCTTGCAGCCTGGCCATCACCTGTGATCTAGTCCTTGAAGAAGAAACAAGTCTGGAGGCAAAGCAGACAGGCTTGTGTAATTTCCCTCTGGCAGCCTCACTTAATTTTATCTCTCAGAACATCTCCAGAACTGCCTGGCTACACCTCTTGCAGCCCCTAATTGATCTTGTTTATCTCTGACACGGAGCTGCAGTTTAGGGGAGGGCATTTTGGCAACCTCCAGCTGTCGTAGCCGTGTCTGCAACAGCACAAGGCTGAGGGCTTGAAAGAAAATGCTCTTTTCATGGCAGCTGGTTTTTTAATCCCCAAATAAAGCAGTCTGTGCAAACAGAAGGAATCTCCAGCAGCTGATCTATTTGAGTGGGATCAAACTGAAATGTTTTGAGTGGTAACCTGGAGCTGGATAACCTCTGGATCTGAGTAAAACAACAAATCTAGAATGAAAACAGGGTTTGGTCAGATTTCTCCTTCATTTCCTGTATCTTCTTTTATTTTTCATCCTTTATTCTTACATGTTTGGGTAGAATTCCCCAGACTTTCACTGAGCTTAGTCAGCCCTCCCAGCAGCTTTTACAGCTCTACAATCACCCATGACACATCAGAAATTAATCACTGAAAAAACCCCAAACAAACAAAAAATCCCGAGGAGAGCTCAACAGAGCTTCCAACTTTTCAGGAGATCCCTGGAAACTGATGAGAACACAAATAAATTCCAGGAATTTCCAAGCTTTTGCCCTGTATTTTAGAAAGTTAGAAAGTGAAATGGTTCCTCTGTGCTGAGGTAAATTTGGAAATACTCCTTGGGTGTTGTTGGCCTTGCTGGCTGCCAGCAGTTGGATAAATCCTGACATTCCAGACTCCCTGGGCGTGGCTCTTCCTGAGCCTGGCTCAACCTCTACGTGTTTGACTTGGACCAGGTCAAAGCTGTGACCAAACCTTCTCTGACAGGCATTTTACTCATAGCTGCTTCCTCTCTCAGACAAAGAGAGGAATATTAAATAACTCTGGTTATTAAATAACTTCTGCATTCTGCCAGCCCCATCCATCCCCAGAGCCTGGGGAGTGGCTGCAGGGAAAGGCTGGGAAAGAGCCACCCTGGCTGGGCACTCCATGCACAGGGCACTGCCAGAAATGACCTTTGTCTCTCATCTTTAGGCTTGGAAATTTATTTGAATGTTGTGGTTTCTAGAGAAATGAGTGTTTTTTTTTTGTTGTTGTTGTTGTTTTTTTTTTTGTTGTTGTTGGTTTTTTTTTGTTTTTTTTTTTTTTGTAAAGGCTGTTGGTGATTTGCTTTTGAATGGCCACTGATAAAAGTCAACCTGGGCTATTGCTGAAAATAATCCCCAAGTTCTTGACTTTGATTTACCCTTCAGGGATTGTCCTTCATTTCCCACAGCCAAATATGACAATGCCATTTGAGAATGGGGTGCACAGCAGAGCCCCCAGGCAGGGCACAGCTGCTCTTAAATCATGCTGTGATTTAAAGGGATGGTTGGATCTCCTCTTGCTGGTGTCTGAAATGTTGGAATGGAGAAAAGTCAGCACTTTATTCCTCCATAGCACTGGAAAACGATTTATTTAAGGATATCAGCAAAGGAAATGCATCTCCTGTCTTAGGAGGACAGGAATATAAATGAATATAAAGAGAGAATGTATGGAATTCCAGGAAGTATTTTTCCTCTTTCAATTATATATGGAAGAGAATGACAGAAAAGACTGGTTTGGGTGGGAAGGGATTAAATCCCACCCAGTGCCACCCCTGCCACGGCAGGGACACCTCCCACTGTCCCAGGCTGCTCCAACCTGGCCTTGGGCACTGCCAGGGATCCAGGGGCAGCCACAGCTGCTCTGGGCACCCTGTGCCAGGGCCTGACCACCCTCACAGAGGTTTATTTAGCAAATTCTTTAGCAAATAATATAAAACCTGAGAATCATGCTTATTATAGAGCCTAAGAACTAATTTGAAGTCTTATTCTGGATAAGACAGAACCAGTGAGGGATGTGGGCAACCCCAAATTTAGATTATTGATAAAGCATCCCTTTCCTTCAGCAGCTGTGGAAGGAAACTCACAAATCCAGAAGCTCACTCATTTTGTTCATCACTAAACAGCTGATGGGGGGAGTTGAGATCACTTTTTGTAAGTGTTCTCTCAACATTTGATAAATGATAAGCACAAACCCCCACATCTGGTGAGGGAAAACCCAACAGCACCCATGCAGAGATCTGAAACCCTTCACTGATACCACAGCGTTGCGAGTTCATTTCATTAATTGTAATTAAAATCGATCTGGTGGCAACACCCAGGCCCTGGGGCTGGGCTGTGGGAGGTGCTTTAGACAAAGGCAGGGCACAGTCCCTGGGCTGCAGCCAGCCTGGATCCTCCTCTGCCATCAGCTCTCCAGGACAGGATTCCACCTTTCCCACGCAGCCCAACTAAAACCAGCCAGAGCTGCCCACATGGCTCAAGGCTTGGGGCTTCAGCCATCTATAACCACATATAAATCATTTATTTATTATTATTTACTCTTCTAAAAATCACTTCCATTATTCTGCTGTGACTGTAGCAAAGTAAGATTGAATGATTTGGGATTTTGTCCTGGTTGTGTAACGATACCAGTCCATGCTCCAGCTCTTGCTGGGAGTGCTGCTGTGCCCAGGGTTTCGTGAGAACAGAAATGAAATGGAATCCAGCTAAACATGGGCACTGCTTTGTGTAACACAGCCCTGCCAGCGTGGGAATTCAGCTGTTTCTGCAGGTGCAATTTCAGGAATAAATTAGGCTGGGGAAGAGCCGAATTTATTGGGCTGGAGGTTCAGATCTGCTGTGCTGGGGCATCTCACAACAGCCTACCAAAAAATGGAGTTATTTTTTAAGCATCTTAAAATCCCAGATTAGTTTGTGTTTGGAGAGTTTAAAATGAGGTTGGGGGTTTTAAATCCCACCCAGTGCCACCTCAACCATGGGCAGGGACACCTGCCACTGTTCCAGGCTGCTCCAAGCACTGTCCAGCCTGCCCTTGGACACTTCCAGGGATCCAGGAGCAGCCACAGCTTCTCTGGGCACCCTGTGCCAGTCCTTATATCTAATTCAAATCCATATCTCGCTTTCAAAATTGCTTGACCTGCTCATATTTTTGGTAGTTTTCTTTTGAGTGGCTTTTCTGCCTTTGCCATGTGTCACCAGCATTATTGCTCTGAACTTGATGAGGTAGCCAGGCAGATAAAATAAAAGTGCCAACCCTTGATCCTTGCAGCAGCTTTCAGTTTATCTCTCCTTGGGTGTTGTTTTGTGTGTTTTGTTCTTTTTCCTGCAGCAGCCTTCAAACCTTTCTCTATCACAACGGTACTAATTCAGTAGTAGGCAGCAAAATGTTTAAAGTCAAAACAATAAATTAACATCATGAAATTAAAAAAACCTCAAAACCCTGGAAGGTGAATTACGTTTGTAAATCCCTTAATTAAGTGGTGAGTGTTGCTTTTTTCTTTCTCACTGAACTTCTGAAAATCAAAATCAATTTGACAAAAAGCTCCTTTTTTGTCTCCCCCCCCCTTGTTCCAAGGTGGAGGCCAAGGTCACAGGTGATAAGCTGTTGTTGGTGTTGAATTTCTGTGCTTTTTGGGGGGGTCTTATTTTATACCATTTCAATCCCCCCCTTAAATTCTTGTTCTCACTTACATTGGAAGATGGATACATCCATCAGAGGCATGAGTAGGGAGATCTTAGGTTTGGGTTGGATATTGGGAAGGAATTCCTCCCTGTGAGGATGGTGATGCCCTGGAATGGGTTTCCAAGGGAAGTTGTGGCTGCTCCTGGACCCCTGGAAGTGTCCAATGCCAGCCCAATTCCTTCCCAATATCCAGCCCAAACCTCAGATCTTCTCACTCGTGCCGCTGACGGACGCATCCATCTTAAAATATTTTAAGCAATCTTGAAATATGAAATATGGATTTAAATTAGATATAAGGACAGGCACAGGGTGCCCAGAGCAGCTGTGGCTGCCCCTGGATGTGCCCAAGGCCTGTTTGGAGCAGCCTGGGACAGCAGAAGGTGTCCCTGCCATGGCAAGGCGTGGCACTGGATGGGATCTGAGCTCCCTGCCAACCCAAACCAATCTGGGATGCTCTGATCCACTTCCAGGCGTGCCAGCACTTACCTTGGAAGTCAGTTTTGGACACCTGGAGTCCTGCATCCACAAACTGCTCACAGGTGCCTCTGAAGAGGCCGTACTTGAGGCTGATGGTGACGTTGGAGCCGGTGCGCGAGAAGCGAAGGTCGCTGCTCACCCACTGCGGGGTGGCCAGCGCCACGCAGATCACCACGAAGGAGCTCACACAGGTACAGAAAGCAGAGGCAAACATGGATGTTTTCTTCCTGGATGGCATCTTTGCACTGGTTTTTCCTCCAGTTCAGAGGATTTGGTTCCCTTGAAGCCCGTGACCATGAGGGTGATTCCTCCTCGGCGCTGTCCCAGCACAAAGTGGCTCTGGTAAACTTTAATCAAACAGCAGTGGCAATAAAAATGTAAAATAATCGAACTTTGCTCTGGGGAAAAGGGGTTGCCATGGTGACAACCAAAGCAGCCTGGCAAAGGCCACTGGGATTGTCCAGGGATGATTGATGGTCCTTGCCAAAGTGTCACCTCCCAGATCCCAGCTCTGGATTCCTCCAGGGCCTGGAGCTGGCACATTCCCAGCTCCTCCTGGGACAGTTCTGAATTCCTTGCCTTTTCCTCTTCAAATCTGGACAGCCAGGCTGGAATCTGCCAATCTATGTCCAATCCCTATCTAATATGTTATGATAAAGTCGTAAAATGTTCCTTCTCTGTTCAAATTCCCAGCTTGCCTAAGGAGCCACCCACCCATCCCTCAGGGAAACATCTCAAATCCTTTAAATTTCAGAAAACATTGTGCTGGTCTCAGGTTTTGGTGGGGTGAGGAAGTTCTATCTACTGTCAATGGGTTATTTTCTAAGAAAGACCTCTAATTCCTGATTAAATTCCACCTATTTTCACAGAATAACTCCTTCCCTTTTGCTTTTTGTCAGGGGGGAAATAAATACCTTGAGCAGGGCTTCGTTTCAGGGAAGGAGTGGATATGTACAGGGAGAAACCCTGGGAAAGTCTATTCTGCACTACAAACCAAGGGAATTTATTCATTTTTTTGACCCCAGCTGACCTAAACAATGACCAAAGAACACAATTTCCAACAGAATCTTCATTGCTCAATGAAAGGACTGAAGCCAAATTTCAAGAACTTGAGATAAACTCAGTCCCCATTATTTTGGCCTGAAACCTGGAACATAAATGAATAATTTATTGTCAGTGTAGAGTAACAGAGATTCCATTAGCTTTTATTTCTGTTAATTATAATGTCATTATCCCAGTTTATACTGGAGCCCTGCTCCTGGATCATCCAGAGCTTTTGAATTAACCTTTGGGGAACAATCTGCTTCAGCAGTGCTGCTGAATCAACCTGTGCAGTTCTTGTCCTGGAGCTTCCCTGCTTTGTCCTGTGGTGACAAGGAGAGAATCCAGAATTGTTTATGGATTTGAAATAGCCAAGAATTTCTCTGGAGGAGTAAATACCTGGGGAAATAGTTATTCTGCAATGCAGTGTTATTGTAATGAGGTTTTTCTGGTTTTTCTGATTTTTTTTGATCCCAATATTTAAGCAGTAATTAGATTTGAAATCCATTGATTTTATTTGTAAAGTCTTGTGTTTTTATTTTATTTTTCAAACTGCTTGAGCCTTTGATAATATCTTTGAGGTCATTATTTATAGGAATATATAAATATAATTTTTTTAAATTATTTAAATTTGCTTCCTAAATAATTGAAATGCTTCATTAACATAGTGGAAATCAGTCAGGATTTGATTTAAGCTGTGAGGAATACAGGGAATTTTCTTACCTTGTATAAAACAATAAGAAACCTGCCTCATTTTCTGTCCAGCACCCAGTTAAACTTTAACCACAGAAATATGGGAAGCTCTGTTAGGCTGATCCACCTCTCCAGGTTCATTAATCCAACAGTTCTATTATCCAAAGGACATAGTCCAACACTTTATAATCCAAGGATATTTTCTAACAAACTGAACTAAAACTTGCCCTCCTACCATCAGCAGTGCCACTTGTCCCCTGTGAAATACGGTTAAAAAATATGAAATATGGTTTAAAAATTCACTATTTAAGAACTGATGTTTGTCTTGCCAAAAACTTCCAGGGAATTATTTCTCAACTCCTTCAATTTTGAAGAATTGAGCACCCAGCCCTTTAAAAATACTGAACAGCAGAGACTCAGAGCATGGAGAACAGCCTGGAGTTCCCTTCCTTGCAGTCTGACTCAATTATATTTAGTTTTTGGTGACTCAGCTCAAATTGTTATGGCTCAAATCAATGAAACTCTCCTGTGGCTCAGGGAGTTGCTCTGTAAATGAGACCATAATTTGCTTTTTTCTTGCTTGTCACCTTGAGGTTCATTCTCTGCCTAGGCTGTGATTCCTTGTATTTTTTTTTTTTCCCCTCACAGCTACCTACAGTAAGAACATCATAAAACCTGGAATTAAAGCTGCAGTTTGACAGGACACACCTCATCTTGAGAGAGAAAGAAGAGATTGCTTTTCTCTGACTCAGAGAAAATATCCCCTGATCAGCACCTTCTCAACTCTGCCCCCACTGATCCTGACTCAGCCCTGCACAGCAACCAAAGAGAAAAATCAGATTCATTTGTTATGAGCCCGGGGGCAGCAGAGAGATCTGCAATCCCTGCTACATAAAATGTCCCATCATTTTGAAAGCTTGATGATGTGAGTGTTTCCCTTCTGTTTAAATCACTTTGCTTGAAGCCAAAAAGACAAAAGGAAAGCCTTTAAATGCAAACTTTTGGAGCACATCTATTCTTTAATGTTGCAAACATATTCTTACATGGGAAAAAAATAATATATATATATGTCCTGTGGTGGTTTGATGCTTTGCCACAGTTCCAGAAGGATCAGAGATTAGGGAGGAATTCTTTGCTGTGAGGGTGCCCAGAGCAGCTGTGGCTGCCCCTGGATCCCTGGAAGTGTCCAAGGCCTGGCTGGAGCAGCCTGGGACAGTGGGAGGTGTCCCTGTCCATGGTAGGGGTGGAATGGGATGGGTTTAAGCTCCTTTCCAACCCAAACTATTCTGGGATGTTCTCCCAAGGGATGCCAGCATGGCAGGATCCAAAGTTTGGCTCCCAGGTGAAATCTCTTGGCTGTGCTCAGCAGCAGCCGGGGAAATTCAAGGTGAAGCCACTGCAAATTCCTCTGAGTTCTGCTGCAGCTGCAATGCTTCACTGCTGGGGGTTTAAAACTGCCGTGTTCTGCTGAAATATTTCATTTAAAACCAACTCACTGCTGGCAAGGTGACTTGGCAGCAGGGCTGGCAGCAAGGGCTGCTGATATTTGGGATTTTCCATGGGCCTGACCTTCGTGGTGCACCCTCATGTCTCTCACAAAGCCCTGACCTCTTTTTGCATTTCCAGTTTCCATCTCTGACTGCAGAGGAGCTCAGCTGCTTCATCCCACAGCTGGCTTTGGCTCCAAAAAGATTCCAAAATCTTCCAGGAAGTGCAGGATCAATCCATGGATTCCGTGCAGGATCAAGCCAGGTGTTGCCAATGTTGCCTCTCCTCTTCTGTGATGGATAAATTGGAATTAAAGCAAATTATAGAATAATAGGAATTAAATCCAAGTTTGTTTTTTCTTTTTCCTCTGGGACTTTGCAGCCAGCATTCAGATGGAAACAGGGATTTGTTTGTGCCTTTGGACTGGAGGAGGGAAATGGGATAAAGCCTCATAATTTTATTGGAGCTTGGGTTGAGAAATGTGAGGCTGCACTGATCTGCAAAATGATTGCAGCAACTCCTTGGAAAACTCTGGAACTCTTTGGAAGAGAGGGGTGTGAGCAGCATTTTCATGGATCCCTGCCCAGTGCTGCTGTGGGGTGGATTTGCACAATTCCTTCTTCAGATTTCTTCTTTCCCTCTGGCCTTTGTTTGTTTGTTTCCATAGCACTTTTGAAAGATGAAGCAAACACCTTTGAAATGTTGCTTGGATTTCTTGCCAGAAAATGCCCAGAACTTCTCAGCTGAGAGCTCCATCAGGGGATGGCTGTGGGTGTCTGAGCTCCAGCTCTGGAGTGGGATCACAGCTGGAATATTGTCCCTCACACAGGTGAAATATTGTCACCAGCCCCTCAGAGCTCAAGCCTCTCACCCCAGCAGCCAGAAGGAACTGGGGAAAAAATGGGGAAAAAAATAGGAGTATTTCCCACTGGAAATTAAAATAAATGGAAGATCCCAAAGCCACCACACTGCAACCAGCACAAATGTGCAAAATCCTGGTTTAAAATGATTGCTGCTGCCATGGCATCCCTTGGATGTGAGTTGTGTCCACTCTGGATCCTTTGGAAAAAGGCCTGAAGTGCCAGGAAAAGAGGGAATGGCTTCAAACTTCCAGGTCAGCCAGGATATTGGGAAGTGGGAACATGCCTTGATGATGTAGCAGCTGCAGGGACAGCCCTGAAATTCCCTTTTCTCAAAAATATTGGGGTTAGGAAATGATCCAGCATTAAGTTTTGAGGGGAAATAAATCCTTCCATGGGAAAGTTTATCCTCTAGATCTTCTGCAACCCATCCTGGCAGGGGAAGGAGAGCAGCAGCTCCCTGAGCATCTGACTCCTTGTTTGTCCTGTTTCTCCCCATTTCCAAGCTGCAAAATCCTTGCTGGGAATGTTTGCAGGATATTATGGTAAAATAAAGAGTTTTAAGATGAAATCTTGAAATTATAGAGATATTTTCCTTTTTTTTTTATTCCAAAAGTCAGTGTTTCCATTTCCCTAAACAACAGAGCTCCACTAAAACTCCTTTAAGATCTCTCAGGGTGTCTTTTCTCCATACCCTAAAAGATGACACAGCTTTAAAATGATGTGTTCTGCTGTTAAAATGTTTTAATTTATGACTGAATAGTGAAACAGACGGGTCAAGTGCAGTTTATTGAAGAGTGAGGGGTAAAAACCACTCCTGGCATTTTTAAGAAATGGAAGATTTCTTTGCAATATTTTCATTTTAATAAAACGTGGCTTTGAAGCTGCTTCGAGGTGTGGAGTGTTTAAAACAAGCCCTTGAGCTGGAGATGGAGAGAAGAGCAGGCAGGGCAGGCTTGCACTTATTGCAATTTCTGTAACAATTTCAAACACATGTAGGTCTGAACACTTCCATCTATTCCTACAGACTCCTAATTGTAGATTCCAAGTGGAAAAACCTTTAATAAACACCCCTTTGAAGTCATTAAATTACCTACTGCTGCAATATTACACAGCCTCACGCTTTTGCCCAACTATTCCTACTTTGAAGAGTTTTTGTTTTTTTCAGGCTGGGATGTATTTGCAGCATCAGAAATCACAGGCCTGTCTGTGTCAGTTTTTTGCTGTCCTGCCTCTGATTTCCTGATTTTTTTTCAGGAATTTACAAGTTTTGTTCCAGTATATCAGCAAAAAGACTGATCCACCCTGCTCTACCAAGGGCATCGTGTTGGAACACCCAAATAAAATATTGCCTCTTTCCTAGCATTTATTTTCTTGAGTTTGCCCAATTATTCCTGCTTTGAAGAGCTTTTCCTGTACTTTTCAGGCTGAGATGCCAGAAATCCTGGCTCTGTGTCAGTTTTTTGCTGTTCTGCCTCTGATTCTCTGATTTTTTTCAGGAATTTGTAATTTTTGTTCTGCTACATCAGCAAGGAGACCAATTCATTGCTCTGCCAAAGAGGTTATCGTGTTGGAATTAACCAAAATAAAATATTGGTGTTCAAATCTTGCCTTTTTCCTGTCATTTATTCCCTGAGCTCGAGGCAGAGTGCCTGGAACTGCTCTGGATGAACTTCCCACCAATTCTGCTGGAATGTTGTTCCTTCCAAGGAAGGGATGCAGGGGCTGGTGCCAGCCAGGAGCCATGGGAGGCCCTGCAGCATCTCTGGAAAATTGGAAGCAAAGATGAAAGGGCTGCCAAAGAGCTGCCACTGCTGAGAGGGGTTTGATTTGTGATGGGAAGAGAGGAAAAGACACCTGAGCACTGGGCTGTGAGGTGGAGGAACAAAAGTCTCTGTTGGATACTGGATTATCCCAGGGTTGGGGTAAATGTGGGATCATCTGCTCGTTGTTATCTTATTTTTGCACAATATTTTAGGCTTCTTCCACTTTCTTAATTTTTTTTTTTTTTTTTTTTTTTTTTTTTTTTGGTACAGCTTCTGGCTTCCTTCTGTCGAGGTAATTTAGTTGCTATGAAATGGCTACAAATCCCACAGCAGCCTCGTTTCTCATCCTCTCCCCTTTCTCAGCAGCAGGAATTCCCTTCAGACCTTGTCTGGAGAGATCTGAAATTGGGTTTCGAGACACCTCATCCTACAGACCCCCACTCCTGGATTTTAAATCTGGATTTCTGGCTGAAGCTCTCTATCAGAGAACATCACCCTGGGTTGTTTTTCTGCAGCCAACAAGCAATCAGCCTCAGGCTGTTGGCTGCAGCTCATTAATGCATCCTGGAAAACACAAGTGGCAGAAACCTGGCCTTGGAGCATCCTGGATGAGAGTGGGAGGAAGCAGAGCTGGGGACTAACAGGGCTATATTATCAGTATAATCATCAATTATGGACCTGAGAGTGGAAGAACTGGATGAAGTTCTTTTTACATCTTTATTTCACAATTGTACAATTTATTTAGACATTTCCCTTCTCTCCAGCAAATCCCTTCACACCAAACAATGAATAAAAAACTTTATTTTGTAAAACTTGGCTTCCCATTAGTCCCATGACTAATTAATTTTGGGACAACACAGCCTAATAGTATCCTTAATTCCAGGACTAATAGAAAATGTGGTCATTTTGTCCAACCTGTGTAATAATTCTATTTATTTTATCACCTGGCTACAAGCACTCATTTCAATTAATATCCAATTCCTGGCAAATGATTGCCAGAGAGAAAATCGCTGACTTGCAGTCATTTGATCTGCAAAAACGTTCAAAAATGTTCATTAAAATCCAACTCCTCCCTGGTGCTGGGCCCTCTTGCACTGCTGTATCTGCTCACAGAATTTTAGCCTCCCACTAAATCGCTGTTTCCTTGTCAACACGATGCCAAAGGGACGTAATTAGGCCCTGATGAAGTTTCCTGCAGAAGACACAAATATTCACAGATGTTCTGATTTTTATTTCCTCTGGTGGGTCTTTCTTTACACCTCCTAATTGTCTGAGATCCTTTGGAGCACCTAAATATTGTGTGCATGGCTGTGGAGGTTTGGAAAATAACGTGGAGAATCATTAAGGTTGGGAAAGTTTATTAAGATCATTCAGATCTTTCCTGGAGGAGGGATTTCTCCTGCTGGGATGCTCTTCTTGCTCTGGGACATCTTTTGGAATTTTAAATATGGTGTGCATGGGTATGGGGGGGTTGAAAGGAATCCAGAGTTTGATTCAGGTTAGGAAAGACTTTTAAGATTTTTCCTGCAGGAGGGATTTGTCCTGCTGGGATGCTCTTCTAGCTCTGGGACATCCTTTGGAAAACTTAAACATGGTGTGCATGGGTATGGGGGGGTCTGAAAGTAATGCAGAGAATCCTTGGGAAAGACTTCTCCGATCCCTCGGATCCCTCCTGGAGCAGGGATTTCTCCTGCTGGGAGGCTCCTCCGCCTCGGGGAGGGGAGCGTGGCAGGGGCCAGAGCCGGGAGGCAGCGAGCTGTGCCTTGAGCCGCCGCGACTCCGCTGATCCGCTCCTCCCTGCTGCTGTCCCACCTGCCCGTTCCTGTTTCGGGGGTCCCCGTCCCGCTCCGCTGTCCCTTGGCGGGGACGCCGGGGACCGCCAGCCTCAGGGGGGGCCCTCCCCGCGACACCCCCGGGCGGGCTGGGCACCGATGGCCCCTGGGCACCGCGGAGGGCACCGCGTCCCCAGGGGCGGCTCCTGCGCGGCGGGGCCACGCGGGGATGGTGACACGGGGACACGGGGACACGGGGACACGGGCAGGTGCGGCGCGGCCAGAGCCGGGCGCTCCGGGAGGAGCTCGGGGAGGAGCGGAGCGCTCGCAGCACAGCCGGGGAGCGGCGGGGAGCGGCGTGGCCGTGGCTGTCGGTGTCACTGTGGCTGTGGCGGCGGTGGCGGAGCCCCAAGGCCGCGTTCCCCGGCCGGGCCGCTCCCGCTGCAGTGCGCGCCGTGGCCGCCAGGCGGCGCCGCGGGGGCGCGGGCCT